>PVJH01009788.1:0-68685 GCA_004026705.1 Nesogale talazaci | reverse complement strand
TCAGTGGCGGGGTAAGTGTGGGAGGTCCAATAGGGATTGACTAAAACTAATGTAACAGAGAGAAAACATTGAAACCCAAATGGAGGTTGAGAGGGGTGGTAGGATAGGAGGAGGTATAGGGAAATAGAGAAAAGAACTGGGGAGTAAGAGGCAATTATAGAGGTTAAATACAGGCATATACATAGGTTCATATATTTATATGATGATGGAGAAATAGATCAATATACATATACTTAGAGGCTTAGAATTAGGATAACAGATGGGCATTGAACCTCCATCGGGTACTTTCTCAGTGCAAGAATATTTTGTTCTATGAAATTAACATTCCATGATGCTCAGCTCCCTGACACGATCATAGAAAACAAATGTGTGCATAAGCAAATGTGGTGAAGAAAGCTGATGGTGCCCGGCTATCAAAAGATGTGCATCTGGGGTCTTAAACAATTAAAGGTAAATAAGTTGCTGTCTAGCTAAGAAGCAAGCCCACATGGATGAAGCACAACAGCTTGCGTGACCACGAGGTGTCAAAGGGATCCGGTATCAAGCATCAATGACCTAAAATTTATATCATTATAAATGAGGGGGGTTCAGATTAGGGACCCAAGGCCTATCAAAAAGTAAAGCAACATCCTCTTATAGAAGGGTTGCAGCAAGGAGATGAGCCAGTCTAGGTATAATGTAGTAGCAATGAAATGTGCAACTTTTCTCTGGTTCTCAAATCCTTCCTCCCATTGACTATCATTATCACAATTCCGCCAGACAGATTCGGCTAGACCAGGGGATGTACAATGGAGCTGGAAAAGTGGGAATTTAGGATAGATAATCCCTTGAAACTAGTGGGGAGTGGTGACACTGGGAGGGTGGAGGGATGGTGGAGTAGAAAGGGGGAACAAGTTTCTGGGATCTACATGTGACATCATTTCTGGGGTGCAGATAATGGGGGGTAGGAGTGAGTGAATTGACATATTGGACAGTGTACAATATGAAGAGCCATAAAAAATTGTGAATTACTGTGAATTCATGGGGAAGGAACAGGGCAAGAGGAAATATGGGGAGTTGGAATTTAAAAAAAATAAAGAACTAGAGGAAAGAGGGAAAGAGGAGCTTATGTTGGGGGAATTCATGTAGAAAATGTTTGTAGATGAATGTGGCAACATGTGCACAAATATACTTAATACAAATGATGTATTGAATGTTATAAGAGCTATAAGAACCCCCAATGAAATCTATATTTTAAAAAATGACATGGGGGAGGCTGACTTCCTCTAATGTCAAAAGGAACCAAAACTATTAGGCCAAGACCAATTTATATGAGGCAAAGATCCACCCCCAATATTCTTTATCAATTCTGTGACCAATTATTTCTTCCATAACACTCTTTCCTTCTCTGCTATATTTGATAAGCTGTTATAATGGCTATATAGCATTCAAAACTATACTTATGATCATTAGATTAGAAAAGTAGCTGATTGTGATAAAAGTTAATAAATACTCAAGATATAGGTCAGGACAACCTCCTCTCAGTCAAGCTAACCAGCAGACCCGACACCACCTTCTCATGGCTTACTGGCACAAATATTATAAAGGATTTTAAAATCTTGATCTTTCTTCCTAAACATGACTTTAGACCTACGTCCAATGGTCCCTTAGCTTCTGCCCTGCTTGGACAAAGGTATGTCTGCCCATTAAGTGTCTATCCTACCAGTAAGTCTTTGCCCAAGTGCGTTCGCAAATTTGTTCCTTTCGTTAAGTTCCTGGAAGCCACTCCCTCTTCCAGTGTCCAGTGTAAAATATCTCAGCCTTCTTTCTCCCAGGATGCGGAAGCCTATCCCTCTATTTTTAGCTCTTGTTCTGCTGACACAATGTCTCTGCTGCTGCTTTTCTTTGTATCTTGTCTTCTGGGTACCATACTCCCTGTCTACTGGCTCAACATGGTTCAATTCAGGGATGCCTGTGTCCAAAGCATACACTGCACTTATGACTCTTTCTTGATGGTGGTGAGAGTCACCCCACTTCCCCACTTTAAACCTAGATGTGTGGCAAAACTCACCAATTGCAATAGTAGGACTCCAGCTATCTTATTTGCATGATTTTCTTTCAGCAGGACCATGTACCTTATCTGCATTATTAACAAGCTGAACCAAATGCCCTGGTAGTGTCACAAACACCTCACTTCTGATTAATCCTCTTGAGACATTCAGTGGCCATTGAAAGACTATGGTTAAAAGGGGCTAATCAAGTACTTCACTGTATCACCCCAATATTATTTGCAATTGTTAGATTTTGTGCATTTATTACTAGTAGATCATGGTAGGGAGCCAAAGAACATATTAAAGAAAAAGGGTAAATTGTATATTCTCAGTTGTCATACCCTGATGATAAACATTAAAATGGCAAAGGGACAAAAGCAAAATAAAGCCTGATGCATATGGATTTTTGTCTTTTCAAAGCAGCTGTTAATTTACAAAATTGAAAGTGATTACCCAAATTATTTTTAAAATTCTTTACAGAGTTCCCTTATTTCCTCAGGAACAGCTGTTTCTGTCTTTAGTGATTCAAGTTTGTATATTGAATGCTGAAATGATATATCAGGAAATGCAATCTATGGCAATTTGTATAACTTGATAATGAATTAACCATTTCAAATATAGTCTAGTAAACCATTATTTCTAGGGTTATTCCTTTGTTAAAATAATAACCATTAAATCTAGATCTATGACTATTGAAAGGCGGATTAAAACAGCTTGAAAGTATAATTTCTTATCTATGCTACATAACATAGTCCTGTGGATAAATTAGCAGTTTTCTATTGTCAAATTTGTGTTAACAAATACACAAATATGGTATTCATTAAGAAATTCCTACCAACCCTGAAATATATATTACTTATATGTGGATTAATTGTATATATATATATAACTTTTACACCTGCATTTTTAGTCTATTAAAACAGCAATTAAGACATAGGACTGTCAAGGTGAGAGTATATGTCTTGAAATGTTTGTTTCACTCTACAAATAGACTGTAGACTGTAGATCTTAGAAAATCCTTAGGTACCATTAACTAAATCTAAGGTAGGTAATAACCATATGATGTGCTCCATTTGCATACACTGCAAGGAGGTGTCACAATCTGTTATGGCTCCTTGGAGTGCTATGTTATGCATATGATGCATTTTCTATTTAAGGAAGAAATGACATCTTGTATGCATACATATCATGTCAATGATGGTTTCTTTTTCCCATTGAAAAAGTGTAACTCTCTGTAAGCATACTTAAGTTTTCAAATATGTTCCTTTTAAAGAAGAGGCAAAATCCATACATAGAAGTATGATTATAAGCATGTACATATGTAAATATATTAATATATAAGGATGGGGTATTTATCTATGTGCATATATTTATATGTTAAATTAGGAATGTAGAAGATGGACTTTGGGTCTCAACTTAAATCTTCCTTGAACAAAAGAACACTTTGTTCTATTAAACTGGCATTCCATGATATTCACTTTCCCAACATGATCACTGAAGGCAAAATGGGTGCATAAACAAATGTGAAAAAAGTTGATGGTGCCTGGCTATTGAAAGATATACCATATTTTTTGGACCATATGACACACCTGATCATCAGATGCTGCCAGTTTTTAGAAGCAAAAAACTAGAAAAAATATTCTGAACCAAATAGTACCAGGATACTAAAATATGTATTAAAATAAAGCAAAATACAGTAATATCTAACCATGTAAACTCAACAGTGGTGTTAAGAACCATCAACACTTTTATTAACAAATGAGGGGAAGCATGCACTATATCAGTCATGTGATCTGACTGATATTGCGACACCAGGAGGTGGGGCTTCCCCTAACACACAGCATCCACATCTCACAAACAGCAGTGGACAGTAAGCGGGCACATGGGATTATACACAAATGTTCTGGAGTACCACACCTTTGAGCCATAATATGTACCCTTGTTTTTCCCCCTCAAAGGTGAGGGGAAAAAGTGTGTCTCATGGTCTGACAGATAAGGTAGTGCCTGATGTCATAAAGGCTTAAAGTTAAACAAATGTTCATCTAGCAGGGAAACAACAAAGCCCCACATGTAAGAAGCACACCAGTCTGATCAGATATCAGATTGGATCATGTATCGGGAGATCAAAAACAGTTATATCGATGTAAAGGAAAGGGGTTAGAATGGTGTCCATCTGTGGACAATTGGATATCCCCTCAGACCTCTGGCTCTTTAAAGGTGCACCCCCAACAACCAGCTGTCATGACTCCAGTTTTACCTCATACATCCTGCTAGACTGGACTATGTATATTGGTACAGATAAGAACTTTTTGACATATGGAGGCCAGGACATAAACTCCTCAGAAACAGTAATGGGAATAGCAATACAGTGAGAGGAACGGAAAGAAGAGGAGGGGGATTTGATGGCAATGATGGATGCATAAAACCCTCACGGGGGGTGAATAAAAAAAAGTGGGCAAAGAGGTACCGTGTAAGATAGGAATATATATAATATATATGTAATTTATCAAGGGTTCATGAGGGTGGGAGAGTAGGGGTGGTGGTGGAAAAAAGAGGAGTTGATAATATGGGAATATGGGCTCAAATTGAATGACAGTGTTGGCAAGAGTCAGAATCAACTTAACAGCAACTAATAACCATTACACTATTATTAGATTATATGGTTCTTAATGCCAGAGCCTATGTGAGAGTAAGCTAATAAAGAATATTTCCACTGGAGTTCCAGTTCATACATGCACCGAAATAAAATGTGTTCAAACATATCTCTGTGATCAATGGATGGCTGCATATGAGTTGTGTAAGTAACCCAATTGTCTAAATCTCCTTATTGTTTTTGTTAAGTGTTGTGGAGGAAGTTCCCTAGGTACAAGACAACAAAATACTTCCCAGTCTTGCACGATTCTTATGACTCATGTTTGAACTCATTGTTTCAGATACTACATCACTCTATCTCCTTTAATGTATTCCTCTTTTTAGCTACCCTTCCATTATCAAGCATGATAACCTTTTCCAGATACTAGTATTTCCAAAGATGTATGAAGTTGAGCTGTTGAGTTCCTTGCTTCTTAGGAGTATTCTGGCTATACTTTTTCCAAGACAGATTTGTTCTACTGGTGATCTATGGTTGATTCAAGTTCACCAGCACCATAATGCAAATACATTGATTTCCCTACTGTCTCCCTTATTCAATAGCCAATCTTCAATGTTTATGAGGAAATTGAAAACACCATGGTTTGGGTTAGGTATACCTTACACCTCAAACTTATACCCTTGCTCTTCAAACCTAAAAAGTTTTGTGCATCAAATATATTCAACGTAATGTGCTATTTGATGTCTTGATGCTGTCTCTTTCAGCATTGGTTGTGGATGCAAGAAAGATGAAATTCTTGAAAATTTCAATCTCTTCTCCCTTTATCATGATGTTTCCTACTGGTGCAGTTGTGAAGATTTTGGTTGTCTTTACATTGAGCTGTATTCCTTGATTTTCATCAGCAAGTGCTTCAAGTCTTTCTCACTTTTGCATATTGCAGGTTGTTAATAAGCCTTCCTCCAAACCTGTTACCACCACTCTTCTTAATATAGTCCATATTCCCTGATTATTTGCTCAGCATGCAGATAGAATAAGTGTGGAGAGTGGATTCAACCCAGATGCACATCTTCCCTGATTTTAAAACTTTTCATTCTTTTATTTGTCCAACTGCTTCCTAGATCATGTACAGGGTTCACATGAACACAATGAAATGTTCTGAAATTCCCATTCTTCTTAAGGCTATTCAAAGTTTGTTATGGTTCACACAGTTGAATGAATTTCCATCATCAATAAAATCCAAATATTTTTCTAGGATTCTCTGTTTTCAGGCAAGTTCTATGTGGCAGTCATGTGCTTATGTTAATTTTATGATTGAAATGTAGGGGTGGAGTATAACCTGTTAATCCGGAGAGAGTCATTGAGCAGCCAATGAAGCCTCCGTGTGGGCATGGCTTTCTCCTGAGACTTCTGGGAAATATCGCGATATTTCCCTCATGAAGATGAAAAGCTATCTTTCCCAGTTGTTGGGAGTTAGTCTGAGAGACAAGGAATTATGGACAAGACAAGATGGCAGCGTCTGAGGAGCCAAAGAAGCCACACGACTTTGCCCTGATGGAGCCATACCTCTGAAGCTGGAGAGGCCATGTAGAGACCCCTCCCAGTGATGAGTTGCTTCTGACACCACTGGATGCTGCTGCTGAACCCTGAGCCCTGGTCATGAAGAGCCCTGGGGAGACCTCTGCCAGCGCCAGGATTCTGCACCCACTGACCTGTGACTTCATGAGTCAGAAGAAGACATTATAGACAGGTATTGGACATATGGACTAATATCAAACTTATGGACTGGGTTGGCTTGCTTTTTCAGTGTTCCATTTCTTTTGTATATAAACCCTTTCCTTATATCCATATGTGTGTCTATAAAATTTGTTCCTCTAGTCTACCTGGACTAACACAATCTATCTATTTCAAGTCTTCTGAATTTGGCTTGGATTTCTCACAGCTTCCTGTTAATGCTGCAATCACAGTTGAATGATATTCAAGAAAAATATCACTTCCATGTGATATTAATATTGTTCTATAATTTATACATTCTGTTAGGTCACTTTTCTTTAGAATGGGTATAAGATGTGACTCTCTTTCAGTCAATTCACCAGATAACTGTATTCTAAAGTTGGTGTAAGTGAGTGCTTAGAGTGCTTAGAGTGCTTCATTAGCTTGTGGAAATATTTCATTGGATACTTAATCAATTCCTGGAGCCTTGGTTTTCAATCATGCCTCAGGGCAGTTTGGACTTCTTTCAGTACCAATGGATCTTGCTTACATGCTACCTTTTGACATTGATGAATATCAACTAATTTTTGGTACAGTGACTTTGTGAATTCTTTCCATCTTCTATGATGCTTCCAGCATTACCTAATATTTTACACATGGAATGTTTTAATATACAACTTGAGGTTTGAATTTTTCCTTCAGTTCTTTCAGCATAAGATGTGATAAGGATGTTCATTTTTGGTTTTCTTAACACACCTTAAAAGAAGAGACAACTTTTGTGCAATGTGGTTAAAAAATGATTTTGAGGTCAGGGTGAATCTAAAATTTTAACAGAACTCAAGGGGGCATTTTCCCAAATTATAACTTTGCAACTAGTGTGTGAGAAGTAGTGCCCCCACATGAAATAAAAATTTTAGTGTATGGATCACTCTTTTAAAGAAAAGTGGGGAACACGTCAAAGATGAATTCAAGGCATTTATCAGAAGATTATGGTGACTGATTTTCAGAGTACAAATGAGATAATGGTAATCAATTTTTCTTAAAGAACAATCACAGAGGCTTATTAGAAAGAAGTTTTAAGAAAATGAAAACAGCATTTGTAAGAAATAGGTCTAGAAAGTGGTGCCAAAGTCTTATTTTTAAAATCACAGCTACTCACCTGATCATTCTTCTGTGGCAGGAAAGGTTGTCCCACGAAAATTGGTAATTGCACTCCATTCACTCCTATAGCCCTTTCAGACTATCATTTGTTCTCAATTTCAAAGGAACACATTTTGATTCCATTAATGATGCCCAAATTTTTACAGTGCCATGATGTAAAAAAACCCAAAGCATTCCTTGGAGAAGGGTAATCGTAGTACATAGAATTATCTGATATTGTTCTTCAATGTGTCTTTTTAGTGCCTACCAAATGACTACAGGTAGGACTATGCAAATATGAGGTCTTTGTGGCCCTATGAGAGGAGTAGATAGCCTGCTCATGATGTAAATAAGTGGGGCTGGGATATGCAAATAAGACATATGGAACACTAATATGGAAGTTGGTCAGTTTTACAACAACACTAGACTTAGAATGAGTTTTCTCAAAAGTGACATAGATGATCTCAATGCCATCAAGAAAGAAAAGCAAGGAGAGAAAATCAGGCTTTGAACACCAAGTCCCTTGCAGGTAACCTTCTTGTCCAAGAGATTGCTAGATGAGACAGCACTAGGGAATCAACTGTGGATAGAGAGGTACCAAGTACCAGGAGCATGAAAAAGTGTTCTGGGCTTCCCAGTCCACTGAGCGTCAAAGTTGATTGCCTTCAAGTAATAAATGCCATGAATGACTTTGTTATTTGTGAGTGCCATTGAAAAAGATTGCCCAACTCAATGGGGATATGATAATCTGAGCTTTGGACTGATGCTACTGTCTATATACTCTGTATAAGGCAAGTTTTTCAGCGATTTTTTAATGCTGAAAATGTCCCCCTTGATTTACACTCGAGTGCAGGTCCCCCACTTACCTGTTTTCTGATGCAGTGCAGGTGTTCTCCATTCTCTCCCACTCAACTGCAGGGACCTACCATCTCTGTGGGTGGTCCAGTGGTATCGCCACTCTTCTTTTCTCCTTCAGGCTGGTGGCTTCTGTGTTGTCTGTGCTGTACTGGACGAGGATCTGCCCACTTCTGTGTACTGCTACCTAGGGCACACCTCATCATTTTCAGATGAGTGTGAGATGAACATGCTCTTCTCCAAGGCTGTGATCAATTACACAGACTTTATAGATTACCCGTGCTGGGTCACCCCCCCCCCCACCTTGCTCTGCCCAAACATCTGGTCTAGGATATATAATATGTTTATTAACAGTAGTTAGTGTGTTGTATTTTATTTTATTTATTTTATTTTATTTTCCTATTAACCCCCATCTGGACCCAGTGTTGACTATGCTTACTTCGACTAACCTGTGTTAGGGCTCTTAATGTACACTCTGTGTGGTGTACACACTGCTACTACATGTGTTGCATTAGCACCTCCCATACATATGCAGTAGTGCTGCATATGCGGTCATGTAGAGCATGCATTGTCTTTGTGTTGGGCTAAGATTTACTTGACTGGCAGTTCAAGACAACCTTCAGCTCAAAGGAAGAAAGACTGGGCTTTCTACCCCAGCAAACAGCTGTATTCTCAGAAACCCACAGGGAGTCATGATATCAGTGAGTGTGGTTTTGGGTTTTCTCCTGGTGAGGTCAGTGTAGGTCAGACACTACCCTCACACCATTTTCCAGATAAAGAAATGGAAACACCACATAGAGAAGTGTATGGACCTAGAAAGGACATATTTTGAGAAATAATAGCTTCACATTTTGATATCTTTGCTTAATGAAAGTTTCTATGATTACTATATAATAATCTCATCTTATTTGTGCTTAAACTTGTTCCACATGCAATGTTTTTCCACTTACTAAGAACTAAGTAACACTTATGACTGAATGAATTCAGAAAGAGTGGATAGAAACATTGGGCCTAGACAAATCACACATTTAGTAAAACACACACACATTATTTATGTCCCTTATGTCTCATTTTTTAATATAGATTTTATTGGGGGCTCATATGTTTAATGCATCATTTAATACATTTAATACATTGTTTGTATTAAGCACACTTGTACACATGTTGCTACATTCATTTACATTATCTACTTGAACCCCTCCAGCATAAGCTCCTCTTCCCCTCTTTCCTCTAGTTCTTTATTTTTTTAATTCCAATTTCCCATATTTCCCCTTCCCCCTACTCCTTCCCCATGAACTTTCAATAACTTACAAATTGTTATTACCTCTTCATATCTTACACTGTATAATGTGTCACTTCACTCACTTCCTCCCCCCACCCCGTTGTCCACACCCCAGAGAGAAGGTCACATGCAGTGTCTCATTTCTTAAACCTTTGATGCGCACATAAAAATGCAATAGGAAGGAATTCAGTGTTAAAGAACCTAAACTTTTATAGCATGTTGACTACTTGACCTTTTCTTTTTTGTGTGTACTGCTCAGTTCCTTTAGATGACTGTTGGAATATCAGCAGCAGATAGCAACATGGTCTTTCATGCACTGTGTAGTAGGTGATATGGAAATGTCTCTCTGGAATTTAAGTTCAGGTACTTCCTGAAACTGTGTTAATTGGTACCCCTGTGGTTTTAAAGAGCTTGATGCAGCTTCCCAATGGCTTTGCTTCTTGCTTTCCCTGGCAAAGAAATTGTACAAAGGGAAGAAGCTGCTGCCAGATAAATAAAAATAAGGTGGTTTTTCATAGCCAAGCATGCCAGCCTAAATCATGGCCTAAAACCCTTATCACAATTTAATGAATGCAGTGTGGAATACTTACTGAAAAACAAAACCATGGTCTTAAATTTAGATGAGCTTTAAAATTCCACTGCTTTTTCTACTTGGATTTGTGATGATTTCTTCATTGAAGAAACATTTACAAAAAGTAAAACACACAGCTCTTAAGAGTATAATTTTTTGAGGTTTGAAAGGTGCATATTTTCACATAACTATTACTGCTACCGACATATACAACCAATACTACTATCATGTGGTTGAACAATTCTGTTGACATTCCAGTCTGAAAAATTGCCACACCCCAATGGAGAATTTTGCCCTGACTCTTTTTCACAGCAGTATTGCCAGCTTTTTCCATATTTATAAGAAGAATAATTCAGGATGTATATTTTTGTATCTGGATTATTTTATTTCAAGATGCATCTGTGTTGTTGCCTGTGCTAGTAGTTGTTTTCTATCTGCTGTTGAATTACATTTTATCTCATGAATAGATCATTATTTCTTTCTTGCATATTCTCAAGCTGATGGATATTTATGTCCTTTCCTAGTTCCAAGCTATTGTGAGTAAAGTCATTATAACCATTTCTATATAAGTCTTTTAGTGGACATATGTTTTTATTTACCTTGGCTGAAAAAAATTCTTAGAATGGTGTTACAGGATCATAAATAGCTTGATGTTTAACATTATAAAACATTTGCAAGTTTAAACCACATAGAGATTAAATCCTGACACAAGTTACAGAATGAATAAGCCTTGAAAACATGTCATGCTAATTAAAATAAATGGGACACAATAGGACAATATTGTATGACTCTCTTACATGAAATATCTAGAAAAGGTGAATGCATAAAGACAAAAAGTTGTTAGATCCTGGGAGGTAGGAGAGAATGGGGGAATTATATTTTTTTTTCGGGGGAGGGCACATCATTGCCTAGAAAACTGCCACTGGATTTGAACCGCCAAGCAGTCCCGCCCTCAACCACTACGCCACCGGGGCTCAGCCTGGGAATTATCATTTTAAAAGTATCGAGTTTCTGTTCTGCTGTGGATTCCTGATGATGTACTGTTTAAGCATTGGGTTACTAATTCCAAGGTCATCAATTAAAAACCTCTATGTAGGAGAAAGATGAAGACTTCTACTCCCATAAAGAATTACAGTCTCAGAAACTTTCAGAGGCAGTTCTACCCTGTCCTAAAGGGTCACCATGAGTCAGAATAGACTCATTGGCAGTGAGCTAGTTAGAGTTTCTGTTTAGGGCCATGAAAACTTTGGGGGCTAGGTAGTGATGATAATTAAGGCATAGTAAATTAAACTCATGTTACGCAATTATATACTTAAAAAAGAGAAATTAGTGGTACTTATATCTTATGACTATAAAAAAGAACAGAAACCTAAAAACTCAAACTGGACACATCAGTTTTCATGCCCACAAATAGTACATGTAGGACATATTGCTGTATAGTTCTCCAGTTTTTCCATGCCACTGGTCTTTTCAATTTTTACTTATGTAATGGTGATATATTGATTGCTTGTATTAGTATTAACTTGCATTTCTCTATTTGAAGTCTTTCTGTCGTACATGAATAAATATACTTGTCACATACTAACTACCTCATTATGTGACATTTGGCATTAAAGGGCAATAGTAAAAAGCTGACTCTCCAGTCATTTGGCACACTGGGCCATGTGAATGGTGTGGTATAAGGAAAGAAGGATACTGGTTGTGATGATTAAGGTTGTATATCAATTTGACTGAGCCAAGATTCTCTGTAGTTTACAGTTACTTAGTGATGTTACTTGGTCACTATGTAGTTATATGATTTGGAAATTTTGCTAAGTCAGGTTCCCCAGAGTAACAAAACCAGTGAAGATGGTATATGTTTGTATAGAGAAAGAGATTTAAATTGCGAACTGGCTTGATTTTTATAGGAGTAGGTTCAGTCCAATCCAATTCAAGAACAATTTTTCCTTACTCTCGACAGCTGAGGATAAGTGAGCAGCATGATCAAGTGGAGGTGGTGCAGGCTGATAGATGCAGACTTAAATGGATCCAAAGTCAGCTGAATGAATTCACTGTTAACAGTCTGCTGACAGCTCCTAGATTGGCAGTTGTTCTAATGGGAGATTGAGGAATCAGGTACTATTTCTAGCATATGTTAGTACTCAGAGAAGACTTAAGGAATCTCCCAATTCCAGATATATTCTTCTTTACCTCTGGGATGCAATACTAATATAATTTCCTTTGGTATCCAAGACCAATCACACAACTCAATATTATAATTAATCAAGACCAACCACACAGTTCAATATTATAATAGCCATGTTTTTTCTTGCTGATCCAGAAGCCTGGAGAGTCTAAAATGTCCAGGCGGTATTCTTAATTTCCAGATCAATAAGATCAGTGCTGTGTCTCCAACTGGGTGCATTCTCCCCTGTGGAGCAAAGATCTCCAGACCATAGAACAGAATGTGGCAGGAATATGAAGCAAACATATGGTGAGTGGATCCTAAAGAGTAATTTTAACTGGTGCCACTTCCATTCCCACCACTAGGTTCCTAGAGTCATGAATCTTAGCTATTAGGAAAACCGCCCCATATATTAGATACTGGTTTATACCATAGACAGCCTTTTGCAGAACATGTTCCAATCTTGCAAGGTTTTTCTTCCCAAGCTGCTGCCTTTGTTGTCTTTGGAGAAACCTGCTCTGTCATTCTATCAAGCCGACAACCCAATGATGGGGAATATTGGTAATACCAGTGAACTCAGTAAGTCTGAGCTCATTGCTATACCTCAGTTGCTGTGATGTGAGTTCCTTAATTGACACCATGCCATGACACCATGTCAGTGGATGAGACATTCTGTAGGTTCCAAGTAGTCTTTTTGACAGAAGGTCTGCATGCAGGGAAATCAAATCTGTGTCCAGTGCAAGTGCCTATTCCATTAAGAGCAAACTGCTGCCTTTCCATGAAGGAAGTGGTCCTGTGCACTCTTTTACCAGGCTGCTGGTTGACCCCCCTTTGGAAATGTCCCCATATTTTGAGATCCATGTTGCCGCTGCTGCTGGCACACTGGGATCTCAGCAATAGAAACGGCCAAATTCAGCCTTGGTGAATGGAAACACACACTACCGAGCCTGTATATAACCTCCACCCCTGTCACCATGGCCACTTTGTTTCTGCAACCATTGGACAAGGAGAGGAGTGATTGGGGAAAGAGGATGACTGCTTCCCACAGATCATGCCATCTGGTTCACTTGATTGTTGAAGTACTCTTCTGTGGAGACAACCCCTTTATGGGCATTCACATTAAACACAAATACCTTTACTTATTGGACTCACTCAGAGATCTCTATCTACACACCCCTTCACCACACCTCTTTTTTACTGATTTTCCCATTAAGAGTCCTTGTAAGTCTCTGACCATCCAGCCATGCTATTGTGCACAGAACATGAATCAATTTTATCTTCCCTAATTGGTCCTGTCTCCTGAAAAATCTACTGAACTCCTCAGAGTTCTGCCATTGGGAGAATTTTTTTTCACCACTGTCCTTCAGGGAAGTCCCAGAAAGTTCTGCAGTGCAGCTGTTACCCCCTTTGGAGTGACACTTGTTTATCACACGAAGACCTCAGCAAACTAAGCAGGAGAGTCATGTTCCTCAGTCAGCTGCTCATAAGGAGCTACCTATGAGGCAAGGTGAAGACTGAGAGAAAAGTGGTCCTGTGACAGCACCAATTCTTTTCTTTTTCCCTCTTCGCATCACTGACCTGGTAGGAGTAGGAAGCCCAGCCTTGCTCCTGGAGAGCTGCTGCTGGATTTGAACCACCAACCCTTTAGGGGGTCCAATTCTTCATAGAGCTTGCTTATAGCTTCAGATCCTGCTTTGGCCTGGGCTTGCATATAGCATTTATATCTAAGGATATATTTCTGCTTTCCACATTGAAATTTGTGATTTTGAGTCAAACAACACTCAATTCATGATGGGCAGTTCAGGTTGCATGGCGAATTGGTGGACCATGGAGAAGTGTTCAATCCCCACCAAGGCCCACCAAGTCAAAAGCTGATTTTCAATAGAACTGTAGTTGTCTGCAGAGGGTGGCAGGGTTTTGCTTCAATATTCAAAGGTGATATACCAGTCTCTAACCTGCACCTCTACCTATCACTGACACCTTAAACCCATTGCATCAGATGAAACATATGGCCCAATTCACAGAATCATTTGTACCGAACTTGAATCTATTTTACAGCCTCCACTTGCTGTGGGTCCCTTACAAATCTGGCAGCTTTTCAAGTCATTTAACACACCCAGATAAGAGATATATTGCCTTCAAAATCCAAAATGGTCTGTCAGATATTGTGCTACTTTTTTAGAAGGGGGGGGCAGTGGTAGGTGTAATAGCTTATCTTTCTGTATAGCAGGGATACCTCAACATGGCCTGAACTTCTAGAGACCTAGACATTTCACTGAGGTAGAATTTACATGAATTTTGTCAGGAAATTTCCCTCCTTTTAACAATGAATCTAAAGACAGTGATACTTATTCCTCACTAAATTCAATCAGCGTGTCATCAGTGTGACAATGTGGACAATATGGACAAGTGTGACACTTTAAGAGAAATATCATTGAGATCCCCCCTGACTAAATTTTGGCATAGTTCTAGAGGGGAGACATAACTCTTGGGGGAGACTTGTAAAATGAATTGTTGCCCTGCCAGCTGAAGGAACACTGCTTCTGGTGGTCCTTTGAAACTTGAATTGAGGAAAAGGCATTGATCAGATCAATAGTTGCATATCAGCAACCAGGAGAGATATCAATTTGCTCAAACAATGAAACATTTGGTGCAGCAACTGTAATTGGACTCACCAACTGATTAAATTTTCTAAAGCATTTAGCAAAGATCCATTGTCATTATCTAAGATCCATCTGGTTTTTGCACAGACCATTTTGCTATTGCTGTGAGCTGCTGCCGAGTCAGTTATGACCCATGACAACTTTACACACAATGGAACACAGCACTGACTAGTCCTGTGTTTTAGTAGTTGTTCCTGTGTTGGATTTCATTATTGTAGCCACAGTGTTGATCCATCTCCTTGAGCACCTCCCTCTTTCTTTGCTGCTTCGTACTTTACAAAACATGATGTTCTGCAGAACTGGTCTCTCCTGACAACATGCTCAAAATATGTAAGATAAAATCTTGTCATCCTTACCTCTAAAAAGCACCTGAGGAATAATCATTTCAATACAGATCTTTTTGCCTTTTTAGCAGTCTATGATAATCTCACTAATATTGCCAGTATAAAAATTTTGTTGTATTGATTATTCTATAGTCATCTTTATTCAATGTCCAACTTCAACAAACATATGAAATAATTGAAAACATCAAGATGAGTCAGAGGAAGTTTAGACCTTTAAATTATATCTAATTTTTCAATACTCTAAAGAGGTCTTATGCAGAAAATTTACCTAATTCAAATAGTCTTTTTACCTCTTAACTGCTACCATGAACATTGTCAGTAGCGTCAAACAAGACAAAGTCCTTGACCACTTTGATCTTTGTTGTTTTTTTTTTGTTGTTGTTGCTTTAATTGGGTTTCTTATAGCTCTTATCAAAATCCATACATACATTCATTGTGTCAAACACATCTATACATAGGTTGTCATCATCTTCTTTCAAAATATGTTCCTTTTCCTTGAGCACCTGACATCAGCTCCTCAATTTCCCCCCTCCCTCTCCTATGCTCCCTCCCCCAAATCCTCTTGATAATTATATCTAATTATTTATTTAACAGTTATTACTTACCTAAGAACAATAAAATAAGAACAGAAAACTAGATTGATTATGTCTAAGAAAGCAGTTTAAAATATTAAACAATATCTGTCAAAATAATAAAACCATTATTTAAGATAGTTTCATATTGCTTTTGATTAACATCATCACATGCAATACTTTTCCTTTTAACTGAGCATTGTCAGCTGTGTGATTTACCCTTACCCATATTTTCACTGTGGGGGTACAAACTCATTTTGTTAGTGATAAGCCAATTAGGTAAAAGTCAGTGTATTTGATATATTAGAAAAAGGTGAGGCTGAGCCCCGGTGACGTAGTGGTTGTATGCAGGACTGCAGCCCACTGGAAAGGAGGTTCGATTCCAGTTTCATGGAGCAAAGGCTGGGCCTCCTACTCCCACCACCTGAGGGCAGTGATGCGAAAAAAAAAAAAAGAAAAAAAGAAAAAGGAAAATGAAAAGGTGAATTCTCTTCTTTGAACATAAGTTTTTTTAAAAGAAAAAACTCCTTCAGGTTATGCTGACTTACAGCAATAGTCTTCACAATATTTTTAGCTATTGGAGAGTTCAGGAATTGCATAATTCAACCATACTATCTCATGGGAACTTGGAGCATAACACAAAGCTGAAGCAAATGACAGCCACTCACCCTGTGGTTGCTTGCATTTTTTCTCATTTCTTTTTTTTTTGTTTGTTTACTGAAGTAACAAAAAGAAAGGAATAAAAAAATGTAATATTTCAACAAAATTATAATTAATCTAATTTTATAAATGAATACATATACATTTCAAGAATAATTGTCTGATTTTTACACCTATGGAAAGAAATGAACATTATTACTATTGGAGCTTTTAATATGGTGTTGTTCAGATAAACATTAAAAAAGAATAAGGAATATAAATTTGTGTTTTGTAAATGTGTGGCTGCCCACATCATTATATGTGTCATTTTAATAACCAGCTCACCAAACTCAACAAAAAATTGGATATCAGTTCAAATTGGTGTGAGCCAACTGAATCCAACCACTGAATGCAACCCTTTCACACACCTTTCCTGAGTTTAAACCATGCGATATACCTTGGTTCTGTTCACACAATGATCTCTTTATCTATTTACAGGTGGCACAAGAGCATAATGAAGTGTTCTAGAATTCCCACTGTTTTGAAGGTTGCCCATAGAGTTTGTTTGATTCACACAGTTGAGTGATGTGGCATAGTCAATAAAACACATGTAGGCATCTTTCTAGTATTCTCTGCTGTCAGCCAAGACATCTCTGACATCAGCAATTATATTCCCTGATTTACCTCTTTTCCGCACCTGGTCTGAAACTCGGACAGCTCCCTGCCAGTGTAATGCTGCAGCCATTGTTGGAAGATTCTCAGCAACACTTTACTTGCATGTGATATCTGTGATGTCATTCTCTAATCTGAGCATTCTCTGAGGTCACTTTTCTTTGCAATGGGTACAAATATGGATCTCTTCCAGTTAGTTGGCCAAGTAGTTGTCTTTCAAATGGATATGAGCAGAGGCAAGTGAAGGTTTCCAGCTTGTTGAAACCTTTCTATTGGTATTCCATCAATGACTTGGAGCTAATACTTTCAGCACCGTTTGAATTCTTTCTTCAGTGCCATTGGTTCTTTCTCATATGCTACCTTCTGAAATGGAATGTCAACTAGGTTTTCAGGTTTGAATTGCAACTTGAGGGTTGACTTTTTCTTGGGTTCTTTCAGTTTAAGATAGGATGAGCATGCTTGTCTGACTGCTTGCCATACCCTGATGCCTTGTGAGTTGCTGTGATGCTAGAAGCTGCTTCAATACTATTTCCAATACCATCAGGGTTACCCAGAGCAAACAAGTTTCAGCACACTTCCAGACTACAGCCATACAATGAAAAAGGACTTGGCTCCCCACTTTGGAAAAACGAGGCTCTGAAAACCTTAGACATAGCTTTTAAACATTATCAGGTACTAGAGGTGTAATGAAGGGAAAAATAGGCCAGGTAAGCCAGTTACATGAGGGCGTCATAGGAATTACTATTCTTATGTCTTTCAAGTCCTCGGTGGTGAAAGTAACCTCTACATTCTCCCAAAGAATGCAGCACTGTTTGGGTTTCTTATTTTCTTAGGCAGTTCTAATGTCTTCCATTTGGCTTTGCCTACCCTAATAACCCTCATTCCACATTTCGAGGGTCTATTATGGAGGTTCTGTTAGTTGCTGAGTCTGTTTCGATGATGAATCCTGGAACTGGAAAAATTACTATATGAGATAGATCTGAACCAATACACCACTAATAACTTGACCTCAATATGTTCCCATTCTGACTGATGGGTTTTCAAAACATTTTGGATTTGCTAGGATTAATGTCAATTCAGAACTAGTGACCAGTAATCCCTGCAAAGTCTGATTAATTCCTTTTTCTCAATGAAGAGTCACTCTTGTGATAGGTCAAAGATCCTTTAGAGAAAATGAGGAGAAACACTAACATTTTATTTATTTGTTTTCTTTCTTAAAAAAAAATTTATTGGGGGCTCTTACAACTCTTATCACAAGGTATATATCCATCCATTGCGCCAAGCACATTTGTACACATGTTGCCACCATCCTTTTCAAAGCATTTTCTTTCTACTTGAGCCTTTAATATCAGCTCTCATTTTCTCCCTTTCTCATGAACCCTTGATAATTTATAAAATTCCCCCATGTTTTATACCTAGCACTCTCTCCCTCCACCCACTTTTCTGTTGTCTATCCCTCTAGGCAGTGCTTATATGTAGATCATTGTTATTGATCTCCTCATTCTCCCTACCAACTTCCCCTTTCCCTCCTCATATCTCTATTCTCATTATTAGTCTTGAGCAGTTATCTTTCCTAAATTCCCTGTATTACAAGTTCTCATCTGTAGGAGTGTACATGCTCTTGTCTAGTCAGATGTACAAGATAAAATTGAGGACTGAGCCCCCAGTGGCATAGTGGTTGAGTGCAGGACTGTGACCCACTGAGCTGGTGGTTCAAATCCAACAGCAGTTCTCCAGGAGCAAGGCTGGGCCTCCCATTCCCACCAGAGGGCAGTCCCCAAAAATCAAGATAAAATTGAGGTCATGATAGTGGGGTTGGAGGCAGGGGAGAGGAAAGCATTAAAGAACACGAGGAAAAAACTATGTTTCATCAGTGCTATACTACTCACTGACTATTTTTTTCTCTTCCTTGTGAGGGGATGTCCAATTGTCTACAAATAGACTGTGGGTCTCCACAGCACATGTCATTCACATTGATATGATTTTTTGTTCTGGGTCTTTGATGCCTGATACCTGAACCCATTAACACCTCATGATGTGCTTCTTTCAGGTGGGCTTTGTTGCTTCTCAACTAGACGACTGCTTGTCTATCCTCAAGTCTTTAAGACCACAGACACTATGTCATTTGGTAGCTGGGTACCATCACCTTTATTCAACCCATTTGCCTATGCAATCATTTTGTTTTCAGTGATCAGGTTGGGAATGTAAGCTTCACAGAATGTTGGATTATTGGAACAAAGTGTTCTTGCATTAAAAGAATACTTGAGTCAGGCCCAATGTCCATCTGCTACATTTACCATATAAATATATGTACTTCAATCCTATTTCCCTATCATTATGTATAATATATTTACATATATACATGCCTATATTTAGACCTCCATAAATGTTCTTTGTCACCTAGCTCTTCCTTCTATTTCCTTTTACTTTCCTCTTGTCCCACTATCATATTGAGCCTTCATTCAGGTTTAAGTAATTTCTCTTGGTTACATTATTCTTGATTGAGCCCCACCAAGTATCTTACACCCTGATCGCCCTTTAATCACTGTTCCTTTGTCCCTGGGTTGGCTGACCGTCTCCTTCCTTTCTCCACCTCCCCCACTCCCATGTTCCCAGGAACCCTGACCCCATTATTTTCTCCCGTAAATTGTCTAATTTGTCTGTCTTATCTAGATAGACATGGAAAGACAATAATAAAAGCAAAAATGAGACAAAGCCAAACAAAACAGTAAAAAAACCAAACAAAAACAAAAACATGAAAAAAAGAGAAAAGCCTATAAATGGTTGCAGGTCTTTTTGTTCATCTGTAAGAGTGTTTTCCAGTGTTTTCCAGAGTTTGATGGGGTAAGATCAGGACCCAAAGTTTGTTTTAGATACCCTTATGGATTACATTCCTTTGCTCCTCTTGCTCTGTTGCATGCACTTAGTATTTTATGCCAGTGTGATGGGGTAAGATCAGGCACAGTTCCCCCATAGTACCATGGATTGTCCCCCATAGAGCCATGGGTCAATGAAGGACCTCATGTTTTGTGGTGGGACCGGTCCTATGGTCCTTTTTGTGCATTGACTTTTCTGATCAGGAATCTCACCGTTGGGGCTTGGTGGACCGAGAGAGATACTTTAATATTATTAATCTTTGGTGGTGTAGTGGAATCCTTCCTCAAATGGGTTGTCTCTCCCTTTTATGGGTTGTGTGTCCATAAGTCTGGGAAGTTATTGAGGAATCTTGACTCTCTATTCTGGTGATTTAAATTAGATTGCTTTTCACTGGATCTAGAATTTTTCTGTTCATAATGGCCAAGTAAATATTTAGTAAGCTTTCTATCTATTTCAACCCATGGGAGTCAGACTAGTCTGATTACCGTACTACTCTGACTCTGCTGCCCATGCTCTAGAGTCTACAATAACCATGCCCACCTTGTCTGTGTCATGGACTGCTGCCATTTGAGTCCTACTCCCATAGTGCCCAATCAGCCCTGTTTCAGGAAAATGTCTTAACTCACTTAGAAGTGTTCCCATTTTGGAGTCTGATTGGCATAAAATAGGAATGACTAGAATTTTCAGAGACACTGGAACTCACTTCACAAATGTGTAGCTTACTAGTTTAGTAAAGCTATGTCCTTGGGGGATTCCCTTTGAGGATCTGTGGATTTATCCTAATAAATTTACTCTATCATGCCAATTTCCCTAAGTCTTAGGATCTTTCTTCTTTAGTAGACTGGTACCTCAATGACTTAGTGTAGGCCATCTCACAACCCATCCTTCAGTAAACCAAACACATGAACAGTAAACCAAACTCTCCTAACTTCCCTAACTGAAACACTGACTGAAGAACCTGTACCTAATGGATCCTTATCTCTATAAACCCCCAACTATTCAAGCTTATGTTCTGTATGTCATCATGCCATGACTTTAATAACCAAGTTTCCAACTGTACATATAATAAAATACTGGCAATATTTAGGTGCATAAACTATGTCTTCCTGGGTCACCATCTGCACTTCAACTTTTGGGGACTCACTGTGACTGAAGTCTAGTTGAGGGTCTAGAAGCTGAAGTATCATCTGCTCCAGACAATGTTCCTGATACAACTTTAGGTGTCATATCAACTGCATTCTTGGGCTAATGACCTCAAGTGAGAGAAAGGGAGCTTGATTATTTTATTGAGAGTGGATTTGATTTTGTTTTTTGTTTTCCTGGATGAAAGGATTGATGCTGGTGGCTGGAATGACTCACTGGAATCTCAGGATTCAATGTCTCTACCTTCTCGATGGTCAGTTCATATGTTCCTAGCCCAAGTCTCAGGCACAATTTGTTTTTTATCACTCTAATGCCACTTTCACTTTAATATCAGATACCTTTCTTGGTTGAGAATGAAGCTGGCATTGTAATACAACTATTTCTAAGATAAAACTCTCCGTTTATTTTTCAGTGATATTTGCTGTGCTATTAGAAGAGAAAAAGCTTTATTTCATGGAACAGGTAGAAGTTTTGAGGTCATTTATATGGCATTTGGCTCACGCTTCCAAAGTTTTGAGATCATCTATTCCTTTAACCAGCTCTTGTACTGAAAGCAGTACCAACGAGATTCCCTATATTTTCATCTTGACCAAATTGTGGAAAGATATCCGATACAGGATCACTCAAAGCCTCACTTCTCAGCAACCCTTCATCTATCAGTAATGTTGTTTTGGGTATTGGCTTTTTCACTTTATTCTAGGGATTAAGAGTGTCCTCTTTATTAATGATGACTGTTTTACTCATATTTAAAAAAACACAGGCAGAGTTTTCAGTACCATTTGGCCTGAGAATCAATTTTTAAAAAAACTCATCTTTATGATTTTGTTTCCCTGGAACCACTCCAAGTATTAAGCACATTAGGTTGGGTTTTCTGGAGAAGCAAAACTAATGACAATGACATGTGTTTGTATATAGGAAGAGTTTTATATCAAGAACTGATATACACAATTTAAGAAGTAGGTAAATCCAGTCTGGTTTAAATCCAGTCTCCTTCTTACTCACGGAAACTGAGGAGCAGGAAGCAGGATGATGAAGCAGAGGAGGTGGTAGGCACAGACTGGCGAATGCAGAGGGACATGAGTCAAACTTACCCATGGGACCAGAAGGGCACACAATAGTGGATACAGTTACCAGACATAAGATTCAGCTTCCATAGAAGTCAAAGGGCCAAAGAGGATTCAAATCTGCTTAATCTTTTTCTTATAAAAAAGACCATATCCCCAGGGCTGTGTTATCAGACTTGCAGGTTTGTAGGTGCTTACCCAGGAATGTGCAACTAGCATACTTCCTAAACATCACAGAAAGTATGTAAGAATTTAATTAGTTAACAATGTCATCACATTCTATTTTTGTATAATAACTCTTTTACCTTTAGGACTTTTGCCTTTATTGTCAATCAGTAAAGAAGGAGCAGCAGTTTAACATTTTCATACTTTTTGTTTGCAGAGTTTATATATTTTTTTCCTTTCATGGTGTTTTTATATTTAAATTGTTGATATCATAATAGTTATGCCTTTTCTCATTCAATCCCTATGAGTGATCAGTTGATTATTTTCTTTCAACATGGGTTGTCATATTTTCTTTTCTGCATTCCCCTGTATATTTTTCAAAAACATTTTGTTGGGAGTTGACATGGCAAGGAGTATTGTACAATTACACTTATAATCAGCTAGAAGACATTCTTCTTGATATTTATTTTATATTGAAAATAAATAATAAATTTTAACATGGGTCTGGATTCAGTTTTCTTTCCCTTAGGGATGTTACTTCTTGTTCTATTATGCAGTTTAAAATACTGGATAAGTAATTTAATCTGGAAGAAAGATTTGTTTGAGGTTTCTCTTGACTTGCTGAGTTTCAGGGGCTAATGAATCCAGGATCAGCAGAATACCACAGACTCTAAGATCTAAGACTCTCATCTTAGGTCAACAGACAAGACCTTACAACTCCAAAGTTAAATGCCCGAGGTTCAACAATCAGATGGCAGCCTTTGACTTAAGTTCAAAGAGCTCATGAGTCAGGTGTAGGATCCAGAACCAGCTTTCCACAGCATCTACCTATATAGGAAGCAGTCCACACAACCTAAGGAAACCTTTCAATTGTATTAGGCTTCTGACCTGATTAAGGGGATGGTGCTCCACACTAATCTTACAACAGCTTTGGTGCTCATAGCAGATCCCCATCATGGGGTTGATGACATTATGCTAGATCACATCACGGGAGGTAAATGAACCTCCAAGGAGACATCGAGGTCCAACCAAGTTGAAACAAAACTTAACTGTCATAGATGCATATTTGAGAACATTCTCAACACTCATTCATGCTCCCCCCCCCACAAATATGGAATATTAAAAAAAATCAGACTCTGCTTGTTTGTTTAAATTTTTTTTTAATCTGAAAAATCCTTATAACTGTAAATCTCTTTCAATTAATGTCCCTGTGTATGTCCTTGTTGAGGTGACTTACTAATATGGAGACTGGCCTTTTCAAGATATGATATGTGCTCAACTTATATGGGCCAAATTTCAGCTCTAGGTGTTTTATAAAATATGTAAAATTTTAATTCCTTCTCATTGTAGTGAATTTTTTAAACACTAAATGAAAATCCCTTTTAATGTATAAAACACATTCTTTGAAATAAGGTTACACCTAAATCTGCATCACGTGGGTCATTATAACATTATACCCCCACACTTTAGCACACAGTAGATTAGGTGCAAATGAATCTAGTGAATCTACTTATCAGCATGTCAAGTAATTAGACCATTGGCATGTATCTTTATTTTTTTTAACATTTTAATATTTTAATGTTCTTGTGTAGGAGAACAGTTACACCAGGGCACATTCCTCCTAGAGATGACACATTTTCAGCTACTCACTTCAACAAGTAAAATAATTCTTTGTCTATTAACTTTTGACAGAAAATCAATCCAGAAAGAAAAAGAAATAGGAGAAATTGATAAAAACAGTTTGAGATCAAAACAAAGTTGAAGAAAAACATTTTTTGAAAGATATGGGAATAAAGAAATCTGTTCAAATAGAAGCAAAACTTTTAT
This sequence comes from Nesogale talazaci, assembly GCA_004026705.1. NCBI lineage: Eukaryota > Metazoa > Chordata > Mammalia > Afrosoricida > Tenrecidae > Nesogale > Nesogale talazaci. Next base: position 44,377 of record PVJH01009788.1, on the reverse strand, counting down.
TTTCTGTCAGCAGTCAGAGACTAGAACATTAATAATGTGCTCCATTTTAATACATAAGGGGCAGCTACTAAATAATAAGCCATTCCAGTCAAGGGTTGGGATATACCTTCCATTTTCTAATCCTTGCCTGCTTAACCCCTATGGTCCAACATTTGATTTTGTGACCTCTGAAGGCTGGCTGGTGATCTTTGGTCTTGGACCTTTTTCTCCTTTTTTCCTGAGAATTGATTATCTTTATAGTTATGTCTGAGACAATTATGTCTAAGAGTTAAAATTTCATGTGGGCTGAGCCCCAGTGGCGTAGTGGTTGTGTGCAGGACTGGGACCCACTGGGTTGGAGATTCAAACCCAGCAGCAGCTCTCCAGGAGCAAGACTGGGCCTCCTACTCCAACCACCAGAGGGCAGTGATGGCCCCCACCCCGCCTCAAAAACAAAAAACAACTTCATGTGGCCAATGCCTTCAATACACTCAGGCCTTGCAACATTCTATTATGGTTGTTACAGAGTTTCCAATTCCAACATTGGTTTCTTACTTTTATCTAACTTTTCATCGTCTTTCATCATAATTCCAATTTTTTTTGTCTTGACTTCCTTTTTTTTGGGGGGGGGCATCACTGCCCTCAAGTGGTGTGAGTAGGAGGCCCAGCCTTTGCTCTGTGGAGCTGGAATTGAACCTCCATCCCAGTGGGCCGCACTCCCGCGGACAACCACTACACCCCCGGGGCTCAGCCCATCTTGACTTCCTTTATAGTTTACAAAGTGTTACTCCATCAATTAGGTTCTGCTGAGTAATAGTGAAGTAACAATGCCCCTCCCCCAATTCTGTGTGATTAAAATCACAAACGTATACCATTTACTTTTTGACCATGTGCTGTCTCATGCAGATCATTGAAATTGGAATTGAAAGGCTTCTAAAAGGGGAGAGCCTATTCTCATTTGTGTGTATTCTAAGAAGGTTAGATATCAGCTAATAGGAAAATAGTAATATTCATAATAAATTACTGTCCCCACACTGCCTTACAGAGGATATAAAGCATAACAGAGTCAATCACATACTCACAAACACTCAAATGTAAACATAGATTTAAACCAAGGTCATCTCACTGAAAAACTTCTCTAATCATTGCATTACATAATTTCTTTTAACACATGGCTTGCATGTAATTGTTTACTATTAGGTAAGTGTTGAGTTTGATTTTTTTCTTTTTTATTAATAAGTCATTTTATTGGGGGCTCATACTACTCTCATCATGATCAATACATACATCAGTTGTATGCAGACCACATTTGTACATTCGTTGCCATTATCATATTCTTAAAATATCTTCCCTCTACTTAGGCCTCCAGTATCAGCTCCCCCTTCCTACCCACTCTCCCTGCCCCTTGAAGCCCTTATAATTAACAAATTATCATTATTTTGTGATATTGTCCACTGTCCGATGTGTCTCTTCATCCACTTCCCTGTTGCCTATACCCCAAGGAGGAGGTCATATGTAGGTAATTTTTATAACTTAATAATAATAGCTAGACATTTCTTCTAAGTGTTTCCAAATGCTTTCTTAGGTGCAGAACTCAAGAATGCATCATATATTTAGCTACAGCTTTATCACTGGTTCCTAGGGGTGCAGTGCTTATGCACATGATGATTTCAACTCACCAACCATGGCATGAGAAAGATGTGACCGTCAGCTTTTGTAAAGGTTACGGTCTTAGACATTCACTGGGTGGCACTACTCTGTAGTGTGGATATGAGCCAGAATAAACTCAAATGCAGTAGGATTACCATCTCCATCATCATTACCATTAGTCATCGGTTCCTGTGCAAACGGATGAACTCTCAAACAGTGAAATCTATAAAAGTCAGCATAGCTAGCATTCAAGATTATGTTTGTCAAATCCAGATACCAGAAGTGTAGTCCATATAACATAATAGCAAATATTTCTACAATGGTGTGTTATGTTCTAGACATTTGATGTCGTAGAGGTCAAATATTGGGCTGCAATCTGGAAGGTGAGCGATTTGAATCCACCAGCTGCTTCTGTGGGAGGAAAACGGGGCTTTCTTCTTCTCTAGAATCACAGTCCTGGAGACCTCCAGAAGCAGTTCTGCTCTGTCCTGTGGGGTCGCTAAAGTGCCTTAGACACTGTTGTAAGTGCTCATACATTTTCATTTCTGAAAAATCTATGGTTTGTGTGTTCCTAGAATATGAAAATACTATATTATTCTTCTGGATTAGTGGGTATGAGTCCCAATAAATGCCTGTATGGTTGTTTTCACTCAAATTTGCATATCTGAAATATTTAGATTTCTAAACCTAACATTTTAACTCATACCTAATATTTTGTATCATAATGTAGAAATGGGAAGAAATTTCTTAAGTTGAAAACTTTTCCTAATTTTAATATGTAAATAGAACAGCTGTTCACTTGCAAAATCTGGTACCATATTTTTCAGACTTTAAAGTGCATTTTTCCGCAAAAAAGTGGGGGCAGAGAGGGATGAGGGTATGTCTTTTGGTCCATAGGTGTGAGTACCCCAGAACATTTTAGTATACTGGTACTATTTGGTTCAGGATATTTTTTTCTTGTTTTCCTCTTCTAAATACTGGGTGTGTTCTATGGTCAGGTGCATTTTATGGTCCAAAACAATTGTAATTCTTTAAGTGAAAAAAGAAGTTATCTAAAATAAATGAAAATTATTGACATCCCATGTCTATAAGCACTTCTGTGGACCCATTGACAAAGTTGGAAGCTATATAATTTCTGATATAGAAGACCATATCTAGTTAAAAATGGCTATTGTGGATCTATTTTAAATGACTATTGCCTCAAATGCTAATATTTATGCATTCTAAAATATTTCGAGGACTTTAATATTCCTAGATTTATGCTTAACATATTCCAGGGTATGATCATGCCCCTTCAATAAATGAAAGTCCTGAAAGTTTTACTACTTTCATGTCTTTGGGTCAACTCTAATTTGAGGAAGCAATCTTTACCTAGTATTATTTTGAATATTTTCCATCCTGAGGGACTCATTTTCCAAAACATCATCTGACAGTGTTTTATCACTAATCATAAAGTTTTCTGTGACTAATTTTTCTGAGGTGGTCCAGCTCTCCCTTCTTCCTTAATCTGGAAGTTCAATCTTGATTTTTCACTGAAACCTGTCTACAAAGGTGATCCTACCAGTATTTGTCCCACTGGCAGCATATTTTCTACCATCGCAACAACAACAAAATAGCACAATACATCAAGCGGCTAGATTACAGGTGGCTTTCCAATACATCTTTACAGTGTTAAAAGCACAGGTGTCACTAAGGAAAACCTGACTCAAGCCAGGACAATTTAAATCAACTTATTATGAAAAGAGAGACAATGAGTAAGAAAGATTCAAAAAAAATAGATGTCTTCCATTAATGGCATTGGTGAAGGATATTGAATGGACTGTCAAAAGAACATGTAAATATGTCTTGGAAAAAATACAGCTAGACTTTTACTCCTTAGAAGAGAGGAATGTGTAACTTTCTTTCATTTGTTTTGAATGTGTTATCAGGAAGAACCAGCCCTTTGTGAAAGTTATCATGCATAGTAGAGTGTCAGCGAAGAAGACTCAATGAGATTGACTGACGCAATAGCTGCAACAATGGGCTGAATCATATAACAATGATTGTGGAGATGGCACAAGACTTGGCAGTATCTCAGTCTGTTGTACATAGGTCATTATGAATCAAAACTGATTTTATGGCATTTAGCACCAACCATAAAGAAGCCCAGATATTGCAGTATAATCAGTTGTGGAATCCAGCTTATATTTAATAAGTTTTTTATCCCCTAAATTAAGGACTTTTATTTCATAGTGTTAGTGTTTTTTCTTTCTTTCTAGGTTTTAAAACCTTTTCCCTGAATGGCTTCTCATTAGACATATAAAGTATCATATTTTTTGGTGAAAATAATATTCACCTTCTACATTTGTTTGCCAATTGCTGCTTCCCCTGGGATGTATTTTTTGTAAAGTTACACTAACATTTTCACATTAAAATTTTAAAAATAAATGAATTGTAGCACAATTGCTTACTAAAGTACCTCCCAGGTACAGAGAATGATTGGAAAAACAAATAGAGAATGTGCAGGTCATTTGCATAAAAATAGGAAAGTGGTGACTAATAACCTCTTTCTTAAACCTTTCAAAGATGATGTGTTGGAAATGAATCCCTTTCCTACTTATTTTATTTTTCTCCTTCTTTCTTCGAAGCTTATAAAACTTGGATCATTCACAATTACCGCTTCCATCATCCATCTTGTTTTCTCTTTTTGGGTTTGAATTCCTTCCCATCATTTGTGAGATGTCATGGAATCATAAATTAGGGCAAAGAATTAGTCTTTAAGATATTTTAAAACTGTAGACTCCGATTGTTATTTAGTGCCTCCAATAATATACAAAAGCTATCACCATATATATTTTCCTACTGGACAATAGTATTGAGATGATGTGAATTTGCAAGCAAATATCCATTTGAAATTTATACTGGTAATCATTAGCACTTGTTTTCTCACTCAAACAATCCTCATTTAATATAGTCTTTCTTGAAAAAGCTTTAACTCCTCAAAGGCTTAATTTTGAAAATGCAGGTATTATTGCCCATTCAATTATTCTTACTTAATTTGCCCCATTTGTCTCTTTGTTCACAAATATTCACCAAGCAGCATACTTTTAAACTGAAAATGGTATACTATGTGGTGGAAATAAAAGTATTTTCTTTAAAATTTTCTAAGAAAATTACATAAAATGAGATGTTAGAAGTCAGAAACAACTTTAATAAAAATAATTAAGTTTTATTGTTCATTTTAAAGACATTGTATTTTTTTTTTTACACCACTTACAATCCAATTTTTTTCTCATCAAAATTCTTGGTGATTGCTATGTCAGACGGTTACCGCCAACACTGCCCCCACCCTCAATCCAAATGTAGATGACAATTTTCAGGGAAATAAAGCTCTCACATGAATGGGATGCCTGTGTCTTTCCAAGAAGGGGCAGTAATCCACCAGTAAATACTAACAACAGCTGAGTTGGAACAAACAGTGAATGATCCAGCTGAAGCAATGGCCACAATTGGATTAATTTGGCTCTGGGTCTATTTTACTTCTGAGATTTGGATGAGATTTCCTCTCTCTTGGTGACCTAGTTCCATCTCCACTTGTCACGAGCACATCCAAATCCTTGGAAAACTATTTGTGGGATGAACTTGGACTGGTATCTGGAATAAAGCAAGCACATATTGTGTTTCCTATTTTTGCATTTACTGAATTGCTAATGAGGAAGCAGATTGTGTTGGATCAGAAAAAGTTACCCAGTATTATATGCTCAAGAGGACATCTGACAGATGAGTAGAGTAAAGAAAAGAATTCTATTCGCCGAGCTAATATCTTGAATGTGTATGTTCGTGCTATGTGTGTTATAGGAATATAGTGATTGATGACCAAGGCAAACCATTGTTAGTGCCCTAGGTTAAAAAAGTTTGCCGAACTGTAAACTCCGCGAAATATCCTGAGGCCATGAGAGCACAGTAAGGCTTGAGGCTCGCAGAGTGGGATAAGGTGAGATCAGTGTTTACTTTCTTGCATTCAAGAAGCTACTATTGAGCAACCATTAGAGTGAAAACACTCTTCCAGTCACTGAACATCTGGGGGAAGACAAAAGAAATATCCACTGCATGATCTAGTTATCCTGCCTCTTATAAAGGTGCCTGGTAGCTAGTAGTAGATAAAAAAGAAAAGAAAATGTCTGCTGATTGAATATTTAAGGATAACTACTACAACAGAACTCAAACAGATATTCTGAGATGTTGTTCTTTTTCCATACAGGTATTCAATGAAAGAATTCCTTAAAAACAAACACAGGACACTTCTCACAGAAAAAACAACAACAAAAGCTTGAAAATCTTTGTGTGCATTGGTTATAATATATATGTACTCCAGGTGTTACCTAAATATGTACTCTGGATAGAACGATTGCTACAGAAGCCCAACCCTGAAAAAGACATCTAATGTAATAGGAGAGATAAAAAATAAATACATTTTATGAAATGGATTCTGGATTCACAACTGTAAATAAACAAGTAGCCTGGTGATTTTATAGTTGGGGGTGGGGCAGGAAACATTGAGATCTAGTTGTTTCTACCTCAGGGGTTGCTCAAATGAACATATTCTTTAGTTCTGTGAATTAGCGTTAAAGTTTACACTATTGATTGTATAAATAAGAATGCATAACTAATACATAATATGAGGTGACTGTGTGGCTTTAAAATTCTTCACAAAATACTCAAGGCAATCAAAACCTGTTGGAGATCTAGGAAATGTGTTAAATTACATGGTTACCAAATGATTTTTCCCGAATAAATGAATTTATAGTTCAATGTTTTAAAATAAACCATGAAATTCAGTCTCCATATGGGCTAAATCCCTCATATCACTTATAATTTTTAAAAATTGCTATTTGCAGTCAAAGAAGCATTGGAATACATTTGTAGAAAGAAAACTTGCCTTTGATTTTTGTTATTCTAATTTAGAAGAAGCTAAACAGATTTAATTTAAAGTGCAAGATAAAACATAAAAAAGAAAAATCAATTCTAGATGAGAAGATTGCACTTATAATGGAATCATGGACATGCTCTTCACAACAGTGGGTAGGATGGGGAAATTGTAATAATGGCTTGCATTAGTATTGCTTTTCTCTAAATTGGTATTACCTGCATACTGTATTAAAAAATCAAAGGAGCATACAGATTGAAGTTTCCTTTAACTGGCAAGTGAATTGATTTATTTGTATGCCTTTAATTTTAGCACATAAAATTGAACATAGTGAGTGAAATGAGAGGCCCTCCTCCTCCATGCTGAACTGCAATAGGGAACAAACAAGCTTGAGATTGTGTTGGTCACATAACACCCTATTGGGCCAATTTGCGTTCCCAGATAGTATGTCTGTTGGTAATGACTATTTTTCTCATAGCTAGCATATCTCTGGGGAAAAAAGACTATTAAGTTTGTTACACATAGGAAATCTTGAGATTTCATTTTAAGCCATTACTACAGGCAATGAAGGAAGAGGTTCAAGATAATTTTTCAGAACTGGAATAGAATTCCACTGATGGGTATTTAGGATACTTCCATCTACTTGATATTGTGAATAATGCTAGAAATAAATATAGGTGTGCATATACCTGTTTATTCTATGACTCTCATTTCTTTAGGGTATATAACAAGTAGAGGGATTCCTAGGTCAGATAGCATTGTATTCTCAACTATTTGAGGCCATGCCTCACCATTTTCCACTGTGATTGTATTGCCTTACCACCAGCAGGGAATGAAGGTTCCAATCTCTCTGCCCTCTCCAGTATTTTCTGTTTGATTTCATTCCCATTTGCTGTAAAGTTTGGGGTGAGGTGGTATCTCCCTGCTTTGATTTCCATTGTTAGCTACTATTCATGTTTTCTGCCTATTTTAAGAGTTTGTCTTTTTCTTAGGGAGGGGTTGAAGTCTGATATTTTTTATGTTTTACAAATTAAACACTTGACTGATATGCCACTGCTATACAATTTTCCCCATTCTGTGGGTCTTTTTGATTTTTTTGGTGATGTGCATCTTAATAGGCATAAGACATGCTTCCTCATCCAAAATTTTATATGTCAGTGAATAGGATAATATCTCACATACACATCATTTATGTGGAATGGAGTTCCTGGATCTGTTTTCCTCAGAAAGAAGCAACAGTCTAGTCCAGCATTTTATGTCAATGCAGGACAGTTTCCCAAGTTTCTACTGAAAGATGCAAAGCAAAAGAATTATAAGCAAATTTGTTTCACACGTGGCATAAATTTGGAAATTTTGCGATGTCTTTCTCCCAAGTAAACTTTTTTAAATTAAGAAAATTCTTTGAGAGCTGCATGAAGTGAAGTAGATATGAGGAGGCACAACTCTGAGGTAAATATCAGTGGCTGGGCACAGAACACCAGGGAGTTCCATATGGAATGAATAGGAGTTAAACTCTCCTTTCCTTGTTGACCATTCCTTTCTCTGAGATAAGTGGATAGGTTCATTTTTGGTTAACCCAAATATTTGGTGTGAACCAGCACCTTGCATAGAGGGTGAGGGTCAGTTTAAGAAGTGGTCACTGTAAAGGTGATCTGCAAGAAAAGCTGTAGAAAGATAATAAATATTTAAAAAAGCAGAAGCCAAGATTTCTTTGTTTTCACTTCAGACCGTTCATGTTGTTCAAATATTGCCTGAGTTGAAGATCTGGTGATGTCACAACATAAGGAAATGTCTGCTCAGAAGGGAGTCAGGATCACTGGTACTTTTGTAATTGTTGTCAAATCATTTTATTGAGGTCTCTCGTAAAGCTCTCATCACAATCCATACATCCATCAATTGTGTCAAGAACATTTGTACATTTGTTGCCATCATCATTCTCCAACCATTTTCTTTCTGCTTGAACACTCGATATCAGCTCCTTATTTCCCCCTCCCTCTCAGACCCCCTTTCTACAAGAAATCTTGTTGATTTATAATTCATTATTATTTTGTCATGCCTTACACTGTTCTATGTTTCCGTTCCCTGGCTTTTCTGTTGTCCAGCCCCCAGGGAAGGAGTTATATGTAGATCTTTGCAACTGGTTCCCCCTTTCTATGCCACCTTTACTCCTGGTATTGACACTATAATCACTTGTTCTGAATGGTTCATCTGTCTTAATTTTCCTGTGTTTCCAGTTTCTATCTGTATCCGTGGACATCCTTTGGATTAGTTAGATTTGTAAGATAGACTTGGCATCATGATAGTGGGGAGGAGGAGGCATTTAAGAACTAGAGGAAGTTGTATGTTTTATCATCGCTACACTGCACTTCCCTGGGTCTTCTGTGAGGGCATATTCAGTTGTCCACAGATGGGCTTTGGGTCCCCAATCTGTACTCCCCCTAATTTATAATGATATAATTTTTAGTTCTTTGATGCCTAATACCTGATCCCCTCAATACCTCGTGGTCACAAAGGCTCATGGACTTTTTTTTATATGGACTTTGTTGTTTCTGAGCTGGGTGACCATTTGTTTGCCTTCAATCTTTTAAGACCCCAGAAGCTATATCTTTTGGTAGCCGGGCACCATCAGCTTTCTTCACCACATTTGCTTATGGACACATTTGTCTTCAGCAATCATGTTGGGGAGTTGAACATTATGAAATGCCAGTTTAATAGAACTAAGTGTTGTTGAATTGAGGAAGCACTTGAGTGAAGGCCCAATGTTCATCTGATACCTTAATACTGAACCTAAAAATATATGCACACAGATCTAATTCCCATCAACATACATAAATATATATACCTATGTACGTCTATATTTAGACCTCTATAAATGCCCTTTGCCTCCTATTTCATCCTCTATTTCCTTTTACTTTCCTCTTGTCCCACTATCATGCTCAGCTTCATTTGGGTTTGAGTAATCCTTCGGGGTTTCATTGCCCTTAATCAATCCCTACCAGGCCTCTTACACCCTCCTTGCCATTGATCTTGGATCACTTGTTGTTTCCTTGTGCCTACTTTGGTGCCTTTTCCCTACCTCCCCTTCACCCATGCCCCTCCCCGCTGAATCGTCGGTCTCCTTGTTTTTTCTTCATATTGTTTATCCAGCCTATCTTATCTAGAAAGACATGCAGGGATAATAATATACACAGAAGAATGACAGAACACAACAAAGCAACAAAAGAATATAAAACAATAGCAGCAACAACAAAATGACAAAAAAGAAGAAAGCCTGCAAATATTTAAAGGACCATTTTTTGACCTTTACGAGTGTTTTCTGATCAAGACTGATGGGGTGCCATGCCCTGGCCCCAAAGTCTATTTTTAGTACTCCTTCCGGACTTACTTGCTCTGCTCCCCTTTCTTTTCTGTTGCGTGTCCCTAGTGTTTAGGTTCACTGTGGTGGGGTCAGTTAGGCAGAATTCCCACACTGTGTCTCCAGTGTTATCTCCTGTAAAACTATGAGTGCATGAGGGATGTCCTAGCTCATAATGGGGATGGCTCATATGGTCCTCTATATGCTGTGGCCGCTCTGCACAGGGATATCCTCTTTAAAGCTTGCTGGGCCAGGATGAGCTTCACTTTCTCTTCCTTTCCCTTCACGTTCTCCCATGTGATCTAATCAGACTTGTCTCCTTGCTGAGCAGTAGCTTCAGGGCTGTTACCTGAAGTAAATTCTTCAGGGGGCGTTGCGGGAGGTCTGTCCATGTAGTTGGGATTTTAGTCAGGGCCTCAGAATCCTCCACTGGTTCCCTGCTTTATGCCGGTATATTGCTTTCATATCTTGAAGCACTGGGTTGACATCTGGTCCCTCTTTTCCTGGGGAGATATAAACAATACCCTCACTTTGGGTGGGTAAGTGCCCTGTCCCCCACTATACGTTTTTCCCACCCCTCCTTTTTAGTTGGCTACCATATGTATCCCTGGATCTTGCATTCAACAGCTTTTTCCCTATTTCCCTTTTGCATTTTTTTTAAAGCTTACCTTAGTGCACTCATGGTGCAGTTGTCCTTTTGTGCTTGGCTTTCTTCACTTAGCATAATTTCCTCCAGTTCTTCCCATGCGGTGATGTACTTTATGAATTCATCAATGCTTTCTAGTGGTGCTAAATTCACATAGTGCTCCATTGTGTGTATGTACCACAGTGTTTTAATCCATTGATCTGTTGATGGAAATGTGGGTTGTTTCCAACTCCTCTTGCATTTTGTGACCTGTGCCACAATGAACATTGGAGCACCGATGTCTGGCAGTGTTTGGTTTCTTGCCTCTCCTGCATATATCCCAGTAGAGGGAATGCTGAGTCATAGGGTAGTTAAATTTCCATCTATTTTAGATATTGCCAAATCAATTTCCATAGTGACTGTACATACCTAAAGGTCCACCAGCAGTGGATGAGAGTGCCTGTCTCACCACAGCCCCTCTAACACTTGTTTCTTTCTGATTTTTTGAAATGGGCCAGCTTTGAGGATATTAGATGGTATCTCATTATTGTTTTAATTTGTGTTTCTCTTATGGCTAATGATCAGGACTTTTCTCATATGTTTATTGGTCATTCAGATTTGTGCACCTGTGAAACTTCTGTTTGGCCTTTTGGCCAAAATGGCCAAAAATGGCCTTTTGACCATTTCCTTGGTGGGCTATTAGCTTTTTTCTTTTCGGAAGCTATCAGGTTATTGTAGATTTTAGTAATAAGGTCTTTGATGTGCTATGCTAAAAATGTTTTCCCATACCGTGTCTCTCTTATTATTCTGTTGGTAAACTTTTAGATGTACACAGGTGTTTTATCCTCAGTATGTTCAACTTGTCATTTTGTGACTCATCTATATTTGTGTCCTTCCCTATTTCTGCTAGCCTATGCATTTCCTGCACTAAAATTCTCAGGTTGGTCTCAACTCCCTCATTGATTGTCTTAATAATTTGGGGTTTTATTCTTGTGCATGAAGTGAGATAAGGGTGTCAGTTCACTTTTCTGCAGGTAGATATCCAATTTTTTTTCTAGCACCACTTGCTGAAAAGGGCCTCTGCTTCTCATTTGATATTTTTAGCTAAAAAGTCAGTGGTCTGTATGCTGATGACTTTATTTCAGGGTTTTCAGTTCATTGCCATTGGTCTGGTTATCTCTAATTATACTAATACCAGGGGGTTTTGACCACAACGACTGTATAATATATTTAAAATCAGGTAAAGCAATCCCTCCCACTGTGTTCTTCTTCTTAAGGAGTTCTATGCTAATTCAAGGTTTCTTCCCCCTGCATATGAAGTTGATAATCAGTTTTTCCATTTCTTTGGAGAAGGATAAGGGTAAATTTATGTGAAATCCATTAAAATTATTAGTGCCTTGGGCAGAACTGATATCTTTACTATATTGGGTATTTCAATATTTTTTCCATTTTTTGAGGTCACTATTGGTTTCTTAAAGTATTGCTTGTAGTTTTCCTCATATAAATCTTTTGTTCTTTTAGTCAGGTATTTCCCTAGATATTTCAATTTTTGTTTGTTGATTGTGAAGGGGACCATCTGTTCAATCCCCTCTTCTGTGGTCTTATCTGGTGCATATAGCAGTCAGATTGACTTCTGTTGGTTGATTTTGTACCTGTTACTCTTTTATACTCTTCTATTGCTTCCTCTTGTGGAACTTTTGCAGTTTCCCATATAGAAAATCATATCATCTGCAAATATCTATAGTTTCACCTCTTTCTTCCGCAGATTAATACATTTGATGTCATTTCTTTGCCTTATGCTGTTAGCTAAAACCTCCAATATAATGTTAAATAAGAGTGAGAACAAGGGACACCCTTGTCTGGTCTCCTTTTTCAATGGGACTGTGTTAGTTTTCTTCTCCATTGACTACCACAATGGCTGTTGGTTTTTCATATATAGCTTGCTTTATCTCGAGAAATTTTCTTTCATTTCTATCTTCTTGAGTATCTTAAACTGAAATTGGTGTTGGTTGTTGTTGAATGCTTTTACTGCATATATTGATAACATCATGTGGTTCTTATAGTTTTTCATGTCAATGTAGCAAATGATATGAATAGTCTTTCATATGTTGTACCATCCCTGCATCTCTGGTAAGAATCCCATTTGGTAATGGTGAACAATTTGTATTATATAGTTCTGTATTCTGTGGGTCAGTATTTCATTAAGGATTTTTACATTGATGTTCATTAAGGATATTGGTCTATAGTTCTCAACTTTTTGTGGAATCCCTGCCAAGTTTGGGTAACAGGGTTATACTAGCTTCATAGAAGGAGTTTCAAAGTTTGCCATCTTTTTACATGTTCTGAAAGAGTTTGTTTAGGATTAGTGTCAATTCTTCCCTGCATGTTTGGTAGACTTCTTCTGTGAAACCATCTGATCCAGGGAATTTTTTGTTGTTGCTGATATTCCCTGATAACCTTTCCTATTCTTTCTATTATGGGTCTGTTGAGATTCCTGAAGTCTATCAGTGATATGCTAGGGAAGGATTATTTTGCCCTGAATTTTTCCTTGTCTTCCAAGTTGTTGAATTCATTGAAATACAGTTGTTTATAGTGCTGTGCAATTACCCCTTTGATATCATTAGGGTCTTCTGTAATGTCCCCTCTTTCATCCCTCATCCTTCCTATTGAAATTTGTTTCACCCTTTCTTTAGTTAGCTTTGTCTGTTGTCTGTCGATTCTTAAAAAAAAAAAAAGCAACTTTTAACAGCATTCTTTTTTCCATAGTTTTCTTCTTTTCCCTCTCCTGAATCTCAGTCCTAATTTTATTACTTCTTTTCTATTTCTATTAGTAATTTTGTCATGTTGACTATACTCTAGTTGTTGCAAATTTTATGCTAATATATCAGTCGTAAGTTTCTCTTCTTTTTTTGTGTATGCACGTATTGCAATGAAACTTCCTCTGATGACTGCCTTTTCTGTGTCTCATATGTTTTAGAAGTCTGAATCTCATTCTCAGTTTCTGGAAATTTCCTAATTTTGCCTCTGATCTGGTCCAATATGCACTTTTTTTTTTTTTGCAATTGTAAGAGTTATCCATCCTCCAATTGTTTCCTCTTGTTTTCTTCATCTTCCATTTGTTGGTTACCAGCCTTATGGCACAGTGGTCAGAGAGAGAAAGAGAGAAAGTGAGAAAGTGAGAGAGAGAGAGAGAGAGAGAGAGAGAGATCTTTTTGATATCCATCTGCTTAAATTTACGTGCATTCGCCTTATGCCATAGTATGTCATCTATCTTCAAATTTTTGATATGCTGGATTATCATCTCCATCTGTAGACTCTCTGATATCATCTTATATCTTTCATGCTGGGTGTTTTCCTCTCTGTATTTATTAGTGTGTTATGCGTGTGTGTGTGTGTGTGTGTTGTGTGCCTGTTTCATGCTTGAATTCTTTCCACCTTGATGGCCAATGCTATCTTGCAAAAAGTGTGTGTACTGGACCAGATCAGAGGTAAACTTAGGAAGGATCTTGTTATCAATAACAAAAATAAATATTCGAAGATAGACCACATGCTAAGGCATAAGGCCATTGCTATCTTGCAATAGCTAATAGCAAATGTACAATAGAGAGAGAAAACGTCACTGTGGACAGAAGCATAGCACTCAAGAAGCACATTCTCACAGGCATATAGAACAACCACACACAGAGGGCAACAAAAAGAAAATAGCCTCCAATAGTGAGTTATTCATCCTCTAATTGTTTGCTCTTGTTTCTTTCATCTTCCATTTGTTGATTTCCAGCCTTCTGGCACAGTGGTCAGAGAGAGAGGGAGAGAGAGAGATCTATATGATGTTCATCTGCTTCAACTATTGTTGAAGATGGCTTCTTTGTTGTGTCTGCTTCTAGTCATCCAATCATTCTGATGTTGTTCCTGCTGATAGCTTTAGGCATAGCTCTTGGGTTTTCTTCAGTCTCTCTTATGATTCTAATAGATTTTTGTTTGTGTTTGTTAACATTTTCTTGGTTTTCCTCTACATCACTGCTGTTGTTTCCTGCCTCCTCTAGTTGATTGATTAAGTCTGTGAGTCTGCTATTGATTTTTATTATTTCATTCCTCAACTCTTTATTTCCCTTTGGTATATGGACTTTATCTCCTCTGTCATTTCATCCTTTTTCTCTATCATTTCCCTCATATCCTGTATGACTTCAAGAAGCATTCTGAAATGTCCTTTCTGTGACAGCTCAACGTCTGCTTCTTCTATGTACATTGCTAGGTTCAGCACATCTTCTGCCATTGCCTTTTGTTTCTCCTGTTTTTTGTTGTTGTTGAGGACATTTGAGCTGATTTCTGTTTACATTGTGTTTTTTCTAGAGGATCCAGGAGCTGAAGAACACTGACTCTCTCTGAGAGATTTGTAGGAATACTTTTTCAAACTGCCTATGTTACTTTCACATGGAATTGGCCTACCACTTTAGCCTCCTGTGGCCTCACTCTTTCCCCAGTCAACAAGCATTCTGTTATCTGGAGAATACGTTGGATGATCCTTTCAGGGGACGCTAGTTGGGTTGTTGTGGACCCATGAGGATGGTGCTGTTCTAGGTGTGGCAGTCATGTGCTTATGTTAACTTCATGATTGAGATGTAGGGGTGGAGCCTAGCCTGTTAATCTGGAGATAGCCATTGAGTAGCCAATGAGGCCTCTGTGTGGTCATGGCTTTCTCTTGAGACTTCTGGAAAACTTCACATTATTTCACTTGTGAAAATGAGAAGCTATCTTCCCCAGTTGTTGGGAGTTAGTCTCAGAGATGATGAATCACAGACAAGACAAGAAGGCAGCATCCAAGAAGCTGCAGGAACTGGCGGAGAGATAATATGGTTTTGCCTTGATGGAGCCAGATCTCTGAAGCTGGGGTGGCCACATGGAGACCTCTGCCAGCGATGAGTTGCTTCTGCCACCACGGGATACTATTGATGGACCCTGAGGCCTGGAAGAAAGGAGCCATGTGGAGACCCCTGCCAGGGCTGGGATTCTGCACCCACTGACCTATGACTTCATGAGTCAGAAGCAGACTTTTTAGACTGATTTTGGGCATATGGGTTAATATCAGACTTAGGACTTTGAACTGGACTGGGATGGGATGTTTTCTCAATGTCTGTTCCTCTTGTATATAAACCTTTTCTTTATATCTGTATGAGTGTCTATGAAATTGGTTTCTCTAGTCTACCCAGACTAACACACTAGGTGATTTCACAAGAAGTCATGATATGGTCCACAGAAGCTTGGGGCAATACAGAGGACTTGCATGGGTGCTTGCGGCAAAGGAGTGCCACAGAAAACTGGTGGGTTTTCACTTTGGTGTAGAGCATCACAAATTGTTGGTGAAATTGCTCTGGTCAGGAGATCACTGCAGAGATTGGGCAGAGATTCTCGCAGCAGTGTGGAATATTGATGAGCATTGGCCGACCTGCCTTAGGTTGTGTGAAGCACTACAGCAGGTGGGAAAAAGTTCCCTCAGTCATGTAGGACCACAAAAGACAAATGAGAGCTCCCCAAGGCAGGCAAGCAGGATTTCATCCAAAGAATTTGTGTAGAATTTCCCCACCCACGTGTTAAGTACTGAAAGGGCAGGTGGCAGATTTCCCCTGCAAAAAAGTTGGACAGGCTAGCCTCTTGTAGGGAGTGGGTAGGCTTTCTCCAGCCCGAGATTCTGCTGAAGAAGGTGGAGTACTCCCAGTTGAGTGGAGGGTAGGCATCAATGTCCAAGGCTTCTGGATATGGACAGTGGCACATGAGAAAAAAAAGAAAGAGACAAACAAACTTGAGCCTGCTGAGACTGTGGGGGCATAGAGAAAATTGCAGAAAAGAAAGTTATAAAATAGCTGAGCCATGATCCCTGACTGTGGGGCTGGTGGGTTTTATACCCGCCCTGAGGTGGCAGCAAGCTGTGACTGTGCTAAGATAAAGCCCTGCGTGTTAGCTCCAAATGTATCTGGCTCTGCTTGAGATAGTGTAGGGCTCAGGTCAAATCCCAGTCAGCCTCCACAGTGGTGAGTCAAAAGTCCCCCAAAACCTAATGCATCAGTGCCTAGTTGTCTTTATGATAGTCCTTCAGTGACCTGGCAGTGTGGAATTTCTCTCTTAGTCACTCTCCTGCACTGATTTCTGCAGAATTCCTCTGGTATGTGTTACTTAGTCACCATCTTCCTGGGAGTTGATAACTAGTTCTTAGGAGCCACTATAGAAGATATTTGCATAGAAATAATCATCAATGCTCCATCCCCACTGTGGTAGTTACACAATTTTGTGTATATTTGAAGATATAAAAGTCTGGAGTTGTGGTCCCGCCTGTAAACATTTCTGTGAAATAGTTCTATTTTCTTTCAGTTCTACTTTTCTATGGACTTTTTGAAGCCCTTTCACATATGTCTTGATTGCATAAGGATATATATGTATATATATATACATATATATCTGCTAGGTGTCCTGAAGTGAGGTCATAGTCATAATGATCCAATGTATACATAAAACTAAACACTGCCTGGTTGTATGATACCTTCATATTTGTCATAGTTGAGTATTTTGTTTCAGCCATTGAAAAATTCATCTCCTCAAAATTCTTCCTCTTTTTCAATGCCCCTCCACTTTATTAAGCATGATGTTCTCTCCAGGAACCAGTTGCTCTTGATAACATGTCCAAAGGATGTCAAATAAAATCTCTCTATCCTTCCTAAGTATCATTTTATCTGTGCTTTTTCTACAAAAAAAAAAAATTCATTTGTTCTTCTGGCAGTCCCTGTGTTTTCAATATCCTTTACCAACACTTTTATTAAAATGCATATATTCTGTGCTACTTCTTACTGGTCATCCAGTTTTCACATGCATATGCAACAATTGAATGTGCCATAGCTTGGGCCAAGTGCACTTTAAGGATGGATGTTGTGATTGTGGTTCTTGGGTGGCCAGGAGTGAATCCATCGTCAGCAACTCTAGGTATAGCAGAACTAAACACTGCCGGGTCCTGTGTCATCCTCATAAAAATGTTCTGTGTTTCAACCCATTGTTACAGTCATAGCATCAATAAATCTTGTTGAGAGTCTTTTGTCTTTTCAATACCTCTATACTTTTGCAAGGGACCAGTCTTTTTCCAGGGACTGGTCTTTCCTGACGGCCTATCTAAAAAGTAAGTGGAATCAACATTGACCGGCCTTGCTTTTAGGAGCACCCTGGCAGTACTTCTCCCAAGATAGATGGGCAGTCCATTGTGCTTTCAATATTCTTCACCAGCAACACTGTTTAAATGAATCAATTGGGCTTCAGTCTTCTTTAGTGAATGCTCAACTTTCACATGGATATGAGGACTGAGGTGCACCTTAGTCCTTAAAGTAACATCCTTTCTTTTCAACTCAAAAGATTTTGTGTAGCAGATTTTCCTAATGCAATATGTCCTTTATCTCTTGACTGCTGCTTCTGTGAGCACTGATTGTGGATCCATGAAAGGTTTAAAATTTTGATCTTTTCTCCATTTTTCACAATGCAACAGGTTAGTCCAGTTTTGAGGATTTTTGTCATTCATCTTGCAAGATTCTTTCATGCTGTCTCAAGCTTTGTTTCCATGACCAGGGTCATATATTTAAACTATTATTCTTTGTTTCCTGCTTTTGATTCCAATCACCCATAGTTATCAAAGCAACTTGATTATATGTTTGGTCAATTTCAGAGTAAAAATTTTGACAATATTCTGATTTCTTCATTATTAAACAGTTGTTGGTGCATAAAGTTGAACAATAGTTGTATTGACTGGTTTTCCTTGGATCGAAATAGATATTATCCTATCAGAGACAGCATTGTACTCCGAGATAGATCTTGAAATGTTCTTTTTGACAATGAATGTGTTGTCATTTCTCTTGAATTTGTCATTTCTGGCACAGTAATCCCTATGACTGCCTGGTTTACAATGGTCAATACCGATCCTTCTAACATCTACAACATTGATCTTTATGTGTTCCATTTTGTTTATCACAACTTCCAATTTTCCTAGATTCATAAGTTGTACACTTATAAATTCCAATTATTAATAGATGCCTATAGTAATTCCATCTTATTTTTTGTTATGCTCCATTCAGTTAATGAAGAATCTAAAAGCTTTTCTCCCAAAAGTTTTACTCCATTCCAGTCATTATGATCAACTTTACATTTGGAAAGAGCCTCTTTCTTCACCCTATTTTGAGGGCCTTCTTCCCCAAGGGACTCATCTCACATTTTCTCTGTCAATATACTTCTGTTA
Organism: Nesogale talazaci; assembly: GCA_004026705.1. Classification (NCBI taxonomy): domain Eukaryota; kingdom Metazoa; phylum Chordata; class Mammalia; order Afrosoricida; family Tenrecidae; genus Nesogale; species Nesogale talazaci. The sequence goes on along the minus strand of PVJH01009788.1, from coordinate 25,599 downwards.
AAAAGATTTTTAAATAGCTGTTCTCTCTAAAATTGACAGCCTATTCCTTCTTTGCAAGCTGTCCTTATTCTGGAAACTCTGCTCAAACGTCTCCAATTTGAGAGCCCCTGCTGGTATTTGAAATACTGGTGACATAGTTTCCAGTAGCACAGCAGCTACCACAGTATATGTATACACATCAAGCTTCAAAGTCTTTGTAGCAAAAGTCTATTATCCTTGTATTCTATTTTTCCATGAATTTTTTGAAGCCACATCTGATGGTCTTTTATACATATTCCCTGATAGTCATTTAAATACCTATTTACTAACTAATGTATGCGATAGATGGTATTTTCTATCAAAACAGTTTATCACAAGATAGTGTAGATTTCTGCTCCAATTCAGGACATCAACATCCAGACTTCTATATCATGTGTCTTTTAAGTGTGGTGGTATTATATTGATGTGTAAATTTATTTTGAATATATTATTATGAAGTGCATTATGTCTTCCTTACATAATGAAACCAATGCTAATGATAGAACTAAAAGTAGGTCAAGGAGTGGTATTGATTTGAAAGGGAAGCATAAGATGTTTAACAACATGTAGGTAGATAAATCAGTAAATGCTATTGTTTGTGATTTAAACATGATTGTGTCAACAAGAACAAACTTCTAAAACAAAAACAAAGTCAGCTCCACTCAATGATACAAGATTAGCAATAACACAATGTAACCTATATCAGATATGTAGAAAGTGTTACTAATGTTGATTGAGGACCAAATGTAAGAAGAAATCGTTTTAGCACATTGAGCACCACTGATTTGGCACAAAACCTATTAAAAATTTCTAAGGAAAGATTGTGGTTAGAGTATTAACTGGTGTTCATACATCTCAATCATGTGCCATCTTATTTTACAGATATATTGTAGACATTAAGTAATGAATGACGATAATGTATCTTCTTCCACTAAAAACTTGGAAGCTTCTAATAGAATCCTGTGTAATACATTTGCATTTTGTTCCTTCAACATCAATAGCTAACCATTATTTCAAACCTATAAATTACTGAGGAAATTATGCATCTGGTATGGGGACAAGTGATGTATAGGTAGTAAATTTTTTACTGTGAACAGCTCTATAAATTAGATCTTATAATTATCACACCTTCCATAAGAGTGATTTGCCAAAAACTACAAGACTTATGAGGGAAAGTTGAATTTTCATTTATTACATGTTATTTTAAAGCATAATTTTTGATTTACAGAAAAAGTACAGAGAAAGCAGTGTTCACAAGTCCTCCCTCCCTCATGACCCCTCAACAAGACACATACAGTTATAGCCATTTTGTTAACATTTGCAGTCATGGTGCATTGGTTATAATTGATGAGCCAATATGGATACATTATTACTAACTAATTTCATAATTTACATTAAATTTCCTGTTTTGGGAAGTTGCATGGTGCTTGAAAAATGAGTATAATAATGTCATGTACTCATTTTTATAGTGTCACACAAATAGTTTTACTGCCTTAAAATGCACTGTGGTCCACATTTATCCCTTATCCTTTCTCCGCTTTGGGAAAATTTTGAGCTTTTCCTTGCTTGTATAGTTTTACTTTTTGTAGTGTTTTATACTAATTTCTTTCACTTAGCAATATCCGTCATTTTAAGATTCCATAATTTCTTTTTATAACTTGATCACTTATTTGTTTTTAATCTCTGAATAATTGTTAGTCCTGGTAGAATAAGAACCAAATTCATAAGTATGCATATGCATATGAGTTTTATATAAAGGGTAATTGGGCATTGAGAAAGCATCCTAACCCAGTCCAATCCAAGGTCCTAAGTCCATTATTAGCCCATATATCTGATACCAATCTGCAAAGTCCTGTTCAGATTCATAAAACACCTTCAATGACACCAAATGCAGGATGACCACAAGTCAATAGGTAGAAAGTCTTTGGACCTAGAAGTGTCATAAGCATCTCAGTGCTGGCAGGAGCCTCCACATGGATTTTCTAGGTCCAGTTTCCTTGCTGTATTAGGTTGGTCTATGTGGCTTTTCCTCAGGGCTGCCTTGGAAGGAGCCAGCCTTGTCAGTGAAATCCCTTGGGCAGTGAGTGTGGTCAGTAGCAAGTCTTCAAGGAAGTGAACCAAGAGAGATAGTGTCTCCCACCTCCAAATAAGAATTGCCACATTTCCCAGAATTGTCAGAAGGTCAGCCCACACAGAGGTCTCATTGGCAATCTGCAGATTGACAGGCTAGATTACACCCCTACATTCTTAAACCTCAAATTGGCAGCAGATTAGGTGACTGACTCAGTAATGCACAATTCACAAATCCATTTGCCTATTAAGATACATTCTAGTTGCTTTCAATTTTTGCCATTTCTGAATTTACCTCCTACAAATATTCCTGCACAGATTTGTGTGCATAGATAGGTTTTCCAAACCTTTACAAAAATATCTAGGCACATGGCTGCTGGATCAGATGCCACAGTATTTTCTCAGTTGACAATAAAACTTTTCATTTCCATCAGCAGTGAATGAGAGTCCACGTTGCTCCTCAATCTCTTCAGGACTTGATGCTATCAAAGTTTTTATTTTAGCTTTCTTCTTGGTGTATGTGAGCAGTGGTGATTCACTAGTAGAAATTTAACTTTCTATCAGCTATTCTTTGGTTTCATGCATGACCTCATGTGTAGCCAACAGCCATCACACCACCAAATTCAGTGGAGCTTCCAGACAAATATAGACCAGAAAGTATTTTCAGGAAATCTATTTTTGGAAAGTAGATAGAGAAGGTTATAAGAATCACAATGAAAAAAAAATCACAATGGTCCCATCTACATCTTCTCATGGGAAAGGCACGGAACTGGGCAGCATTTGCTTCACTGTGCATGGAGTTGCTATGAGCCAGGCCAGCTCAATGACAGCTAATAACAAAGAGAACACAAGGGTAGTGACATCTCATTTTTGCTTGACTTTGCAATTTTCTACTGACCACCGATGTTGAACAGCATTTTATAAACTTCTTCCAACCTTTTTCTTTGATGTGATATCTGTCAAAATATTTTTTCTGTTTTCAATTGAATTGTTTCCCCATTGCTGAGTTGGAATTTCTTGGACACCTTTATCAGGTATGGATGTTTCAACTTTTTTCAGGTCTGTGGCTTCTATTTACATATTTTTTTGGAGGGAGGCATAACTGCCCTCTGGTGGTGGGAGTAGGAGGACCAGCCTTGCACCCGGAGAGCCGCTGCTGGATTTGAACCACCAACCCAGTAGGCCGCAGTTCCACACACAACCACTACGCCACCGGGGCTCAGCCCTATTTACACTTTCTTAACAAAGTCTTTTACAGAGTACAAGTTTTATGAAGTCTAACTTATTGATTTTCTTATGAGTCATGATTTTGGTATTATATCTGAAAACTCTGCCAAACCCAAGGTCACTTAGTGTTACCTAGAGGCTTCCTTTTTTTATTATCAATATGTAACACTGTGATTTATTTTCAGTTTATTTTTGTAAAAGTTTTAAGGTATGTGTTTACATTTACTTACTTTAATTATGGCTGTCCAGTTTTCCAATCACTATTTATTGAAAGCACTGTCCTTTCTCCATTGTCAAAGAGTAGTTGATTTTAGGTTTGTTTCTAGGCTCTCTCTCCTTTTCGATAGATTTGCCTAATGGAATGTGTTGTTTGGTCTTCCTGCCCTTGCTTCAATGGACCTTCATTGTGGATGGAACTTTTGACAATCTAAATATTACCACAGGTCATCATATCACTATATATTAGGCTACTTTGGGAGATTTAGTTTTCTTTACAATAGGTTTAATCCATATAGCAGTGTGTAGCCTTTGATCTTCGCTAGCAAGTTCTTTAAGTCGTTCTCACTTTCAGTAAGCAAGGTTGTGTCTTCTGCATACTACAGTTTGTCTACTTACCTTTTTCCAGGCCTGAAACCTCAGCAGCTTTGGAGGTTATTTATTCAGTGTGCAAAATTGATTTAAGTATGATGAAAGGATATAACTCTGATATGTAACTTCCTCATTATGAAACTTCTATCATCTCCCTGTTCTATTTGAATGCTCCCTCCTTATTCTTGTTCAGGTTCTGCATGAGCATAATGAAGTGTTCTAGAATTTCCACCCTTCTCAAGGCTATTCATTGTTTGCTGTGATCCATTGTGCTAATCTGGGTAGTCTAGAGACACAAATTCATAAACACCCACATGGGTATAAGGGAAAGGAATTAAAGAGGAATTAAATATTGAGAAAACATCCCAACCCAGTCCAGTTCAAAGTCATAAGTCCAATATTAGTTCATATGTCCAAGCCAGTCTATAAAGTCTCCTTCTGACTCACAAAGTCACATGCCTGTGGGTGAAGAGTCCTGACTCTGGCAGGGGACCCCTCATGGCTCCTCATTTCCAGGGCTCAGTGTCCATTAGTAGTATTCATTGGTGATAGAAACATTTCAATGCTGGCAGGGGTCTCTGTGACTTTTTCGACTTCAGAGGTCTGGTTTCATCAGGGTAACACGGTGTGGCTTCTCCTTTGGCTCCTCGAGTTCCTGGGACACAGCCATCAGGTCGGGTCAGTGGTGCAAAAAGACCAACAAATGGGGAAAAATGGTCTCTCGTCATCACGAAGGAAATGCCGTGAGACTTCCCAGAATTCTCAGGAGAAAGCCTTGCCCACACAGAGGCCTCATTGGCTACTCAATGGCTATCTTCAGATTGACAGGTTAGAATCCACCCCTACATCTCAATCAGGAAATTGACATATGTACATGACCACCACATCCATACAGTCAATTATCTTTGCATTGATAATAAAACACAAATGAATATCATTCTTATATTTTTGCTTTCAGCAAAGATCCATCTAACTTTAGAAATGGTATCCATTGTTCCACATCCTCTTCTGAATCCAGCTTCAATTTCTGACAGGTTTCTATCAATATTCTCCTACACATTGGTAAAATAGCTCCAACAAATTTTACTTGCTTGTGATATTAATGATATTGCTTAATTATTTTCTCATTCTATTGAATTACCATTTGATTTTCAACACAATACAGATCTCTTCTAGTTGGATGGTGAGGTGGCATAGCTTAATGAGTGCTTCCTCGTGTCTTGAAACATTGCAATTCATCTTTCATTAATTCCTCAAGGCTTATTTTCACTAAAGCTTTCAGTGCAGCTTGTACTTCTTCCTTCAGTGCTATCAGTTATTGATCATTTGCAGCCACTTGAAATGGTTGAATGTTGACTAGTTCTGTTGTTACAGAATCTGGGTATTCCCAGATTCCATTTCCTCTGTGGCTTCCTGCATGGTTCACAATTTTATCCATTGAATATTTCAGTATTGAAAGTCAAAACTTGCTTTTTTTAAAAGTCCTCATCTTGATATATGCCGATCATGTTCTTTTAAACTTTCTAACTCCAGGTCTTTGGACATTTTATTATAATACATTGCTTTGCTTTCTCAAGCTACCCCTTCAAATTGTCTGGTCAAACTTTTTGATCACTCGAGGTGGGACACAGAGACTCTCCCTGGGAGACATTCCTGTTGACAAGCCTCATGAAGTTGTGCTGATGACAGCCAGAATCTTGAAGCTGGACAGCCACGTGGAGACCCATGCTATCACTAAGATGCTTCCAACAGTGCTGAGTTCACAAGATTGTCCACACACTAGCTTATGTTTTCCTGTATGCAGCATCATTGCATGTGTTACATGAGTCTGAAGAGAAATTTGCAAACTGTTATTGGATGTATGGGCTAAAATCAGACTTATGGATTGATCTGAACTGGACTGGGATGTTTTCTTAATTCACATCCTAATATACAACTACTCTTTTATACAAAGCTCTTTCTGATGCACTTGTGAGTGTCCTGGATTTGTTCTCGAGTCAACCCAGACTAACTCTCTTTCTTTGGGAATTTGTCACTGCTGTGTCTGGTTCGAAAAAGCCAAGATCAGTCAGTTTCAGCTTTCTAATGCCTAAGCATTTTCAATCGCTTCATATGCATGTGAAAATGTGACATTAAATAAGGAAAGCTGAAGAAAAATCAATACATTTGAATTATAGTGGTAGTGAAGAGTATTGAAAATGTCATGGTCAAAAGAAACAAGCAATCTGTCTTTAAAGAAGTAGAGAGAGAATGCTCCTTAGAAGCAAAGCAGTTAGGACTTCATCTCACATATTTTGACACGTTGACAAGAGAGACTGGTCCAGGGAGGGGGACAAAATGCTTGATAACATAATGGGGCAGCAAAAAAGAGGAGGACGTCAATAAGAGGGACTCACGGAGTGGCTGCAACAGTGGCCTCAAACAATAGGCCCATTGTGTGGATGGCGCAGGGAGCAGGGAGGGTTTTGTTCTGGTGTACATGGTGTTAGGATCCCGGATGGCGAGGTCGGTGGCCTACGCATATTGTTACTGCTTGACAGCACCTGATAACAGCAATGCCGAGGATATCATCTTTATATGTTACCTTCCTACTTTTATGGCTTGCAATTTTCCTAACTTCATGCTTCATACATTCAAAATTCTGATATTTGCAGCCATTTCTTTTCATTTTGAGTTATGCCAATGCCCTTCATCAGCACATGAAATTTTCAAAAGATATACTTCATCCAAATCATTATGTGGAGGCAATTCTTCCTCAGGAATATTCTGAATGCCATCCAACAAGGATGGCTTATCTTCTCACTTTATAGCTGGCATTTAATTGTAAATAATCTGTGACTATTCATGAGGTTTTCAGTATCTGATATGTCCCAACCAGCTGATAGGCTTGTGGCCTTGTGACATTTGGAAAGAGAGAAAGGAAAATATCAATGTTGCATATTTTGTAATTGTCTTGTCATTCCAGAATATTTTGCATCATCATCATATTATTTTATCTTTCCTTTTTAGTTTGTTTATATTTATATCTTCAAGATAATTGATTCATTTCTCAGCTCAAAAGAAGGCATTTGTCATTTTTGTGTAAGTTTTTTATCTTTAGTATTTTTTTCTTCAAGTTTCCACCTCTTCTTACCCATCTAAGTAGTAGTCATTTGCTGTGATCGGTGAGGCCATCACTTCAAAACCACCAGCCAGTCCTTGAGAGAAAGCATGGGCTTTCTACTGCCTAAAAGATGTACAGTCTCAGAAACTAACAGGGCCAGGAAGTTCTCCTCTGCTCTATTCTATCACTATGACTCTACCAGAGGTCCTCAAACTATGGCCCGTGGGCCACATGCGGCCCGCCTGCAGCTGTTTTTGCCACCACTGCTGTCGCTGTCCTGCTTAGCAGCTGACTCATCCCAGGCCCGCAGTGAATTTGTTCATAGTTGTTTTCTTTTAAACTATAGTCTGACCCTCCAACGGCCTGAGGGACAGTGACCCCTGTTTAAAAAGTTTGATTTACACTATATATGTGGCAGTGAGGTTGAGTTATTCTTGATTACCCATCTAGAATAGAAAGTTGTCTACTTTTTTTCACATTCATGCTCTTAACATACTAATTCTAATTATCTTAAGTTTCCAGACTGATAATCCTGTCAGCTCTCCAGTATCTGAATCCTGTTCTGATCATTGCTTTGTGTCCCCATATGGTGTTTTATCTGTGTGTGTATTTGTGCTTGCTTGTCTGTTTTTCTATTTTTTAATATGCATTATCTTTCAATACGCTTTCAAAACTATTTGGTGAAATCTGGAATGATGTATTGAATAAAATAAACGAAAGGCAATAGAATCTTGGTGCGTAGTTTTAATATTATATGGCTGAATTAGGTGATATCTACTGTTTCCTAAATAACGTGACCAGATTTTAACATTGATAAAGCAGGACACCATTGGCCCAGGGCAGGGGGAGGGGAAAGGGTAGAGGGGATATATTCCGTTCCCATTCTCCCAATTTAAAAAAAAAAAATCAAAACTGTTCCACCAAAAGCAGGACATCTGGTAACTTTATATAATTATCAAAAAAATTTCCACTGCTTTTGTTGCTATTACATATTTCTACTTAATTTTGTATATAAAGCAAAAGGAAAAGTCTGGTCTAAGCCTGTAACACTTTCTACTAGTTTCTACTGATCATGTGATGGTGACTTGTTTTCACTTATAATCTCAGGTCATCTCAGAGAGAATCACCTTATTTGGAGATGACATGGCTTCTCTTGTGAGTTCTCATTAGTGACTCTTTATGGGAAGAATGTTGGAAGAGACAATTAAAAAGCAACATTTGATGAGTAGTTGATGTGTTCCAGGCACTTAATCAAATCATATGGACTTGATGATCTTTCTGATGTGATTCAGTCTTGCCTTCCAGCCCTCTATCTATAAATGAGGATCCTAAGTCACAGAGAGATAAAGCTATGTCATTTATCCTGGGATTATTTGATCCTGAGATGGTCTTACCCACAAAATTACATCAGAAATGGCAAACTTTGAAGTGAAGCAGCCTTGGAAAATATCTTACTTTAACTTTGTACTCTGTGTGTGTGTATGTGCACATAAGTTGCTTTAATTCTTACAAATATAACTAGTAAGTAGGAAAGACATATATTTACCTCCAGGGAATTTGGCAGTATAATCTAAAAACCCCTGATCACTATTTCTCACAGTCCTATGGCTTCTGGGACCAATAGAAAAAGAATGACTTTGAATGATGTCAGAAAAAAATGCCATTCTTTTATATTTATTAAACTTTGTAGATTTTTATCACGCAGAGCAAATATTAGTCTTGTTAAAGAGGAATGTCTTTTATATATTCTTTCAAAAAAAGGTCAGGGTATACTGTGCTGTAAAATAATGTTCTAACTACAAACAATACTCAATATTTTGGTTTCTTAGAAAATTGATTCAGTCAATTAATGGTGGTCTCAACCTGTTCAAAACTTCTGTTGTTTGTTGGGAGATACCAGGGAGGAATTGGAAACAGCCTGAGGAGAAATGAGAGCAGTCACTGTCTTCCTCATGTGTTGGGAGAATCTGGGGCCAGGAAACACTTAGATATATTCATCTCTGTCTTCAGGAAGCACACAGTCCAGTTAGGGAGATGGAAGGATACATTGCTATGGGGAGAGGGTCATGGCATTCCCTTGTGTGTGTTTGTATTCTGATGGGCTTTCCCACTGGGATTGCCCTCACCACAATATGCCTCAGAATCCAAGGGGGAAGGTCTCGTCAAAATGCTGCTTCTTAATTATTATTATTACTATTTTTCTTTCTTTTCCAACCATATTTGAAAAGAGTAAATAGCAATACAGTTCTCATCTAAAGAGACTCATGTTAATGAAATTCTAAAACAAGACTTTTTTTTAATCAAAAATCATTATATTAGGGGTTCGTACATCGTTTTTCCAATACATAAATGAACACAATGTGGCAAGCACCCTCGCACATCCACTGCCATCATCATTCTCCAAACATCTGCCCTTTTCTCCGAGCCCCTGGTATCGGCTCCCCCAACCTCTCCCTCTTCCCCTGCTCTCCCTCCCCCATCAACCCTCAATACTTTATAAATAATTATTGTTCTGTCGTATCTTACCCTGTCCGACACCTCCCTCAACCCACTCCCCTGATGCCCGTCCTCCAGACAGGTCATATGTATATCTTTGCAGTTGGTTCCATCTCTCTACCCCACCTTCTCTCCACCCATCTAACCATCAGCCCAAGGGGACTCATCCACCCTGATTTCCCCATATCTCCAGCTCCCCTCTCCACTAGTGTACCTTCTCCAGTCCATCTGGATTTGCAAGATAGAGTTGGGACCATGATTGTTGGTGGGGAGGAAGACCTCAGGAACTAGAGGAAATTTGTATGCATCATCACTGCCCATCTGCACCTTGACTAGTCTGTCTCCTTCCCGTGGCTCCCCTGTAAAGGGGTGACCAATTACCCACCAGTGGGTCTTAGGTCCCCACCCTGCTCCTCCCCTCACTCGTAATGAAGTGATTCCTGTTCTTTGATGCTCGATACCTGCTCCATTTGGCCCCTCTTGATCACACTTGCTGGTGTGCTTCTTCCCTGTGGACTTTGCTGTCTCCGTGCTGAATGGTGACTCAGTTATCTTCAAGACTTTGAGACTCTAGACATTGAATCATTTGGTAGCTGGGCACCATCTTTTTTTCTACTCTGTTTGCCTCTGTATCTATTTGTCTTCAGTGATATTGGGAGTTAATTGGTCCATTGATTTTGATTTTTGTTCTTTGATGCCTGATGCCTGATTATTTCAGCACCTCATGATAGCACAGGCAAGTGAGATTCTTTTATGGTGGGTTTTGTTGCTTCTAAGTTAGATGGCTGCTTGTTTAAGCTCAAGCCTTTAAGACCCCTGATGCTATATTTTTTGATAGCTAGGCACCATCAGCTTTCTTCACCACTCTTGCTTATGCTCCCACATGTCCTCAGTGGGCACCTTGGGGATGTGTGCACACAGTGATATGTGTTTGGTTCCCTCCCACCCCCTTGTTTGATGTCTATTGCCTAGACCTTTTACCTCCATGTGGCCATCCTGGCTGTTGTGTTACTTCTGTGTGGGTGTGGGCTCTTCTCAAGTAGATGGTCTATTATTTATCTTTAGGCTTTTAAGACCCCAGACAATATACCCTTTGATGGCTGGGCACCATCATCTTTCTTCACCACATTTGCTTATGCACCCATTTAACTTCAGTGATCATGTTGGGTCAGTGAGCTTCAAGGAATACCATATTCATAGAACAAAGTGTTCTTGCATTGAGGGAGCACCAGGGTGAGGGCCCAAGGTCCACCTGCTGCCCTAATAATTGGCCTATAGATATGTTCTTAAATTTATTCCTACCTTATAATAGATAGTTGTATTTATGTATGGATATAAATATGTTAGACCTCTGCAAGTGCCCTTTGCCTTCTAGCCCTTTTCTCTATTTCCTTCCATCTCCCTCCTGTGCCACCATCTTTTTCCACCTTCATTGGCATTTCAGAGTTTCCTCATAGATTCATTATCCTTGCTTAATCCCAACCAGGCCTCCCACACCATCCTTTCCATCGATTCCAGACCATTTGTTGCTCCCCCTCCCCTGTCCATGTGTTTGTCCATACCCCCTTCTTCTCCCCTTTCTTGTGCCCCCAGGAATCATTATTTGTCCAGTCCTTTCTGTGGCTCATAGCATCTCCAGAGGGATATATTCCTCTGAGCATTATGTGTTGGCATAGAGCTTGGACCAGCTCTCTTCCTCTTCCTCCCTTCTTGTCTTTATCCCTGTGGGTGTGGGCCCCTCCCCCAACTTGTTCTCTGCCATGCCCACTTCTAGGGATGGAGTCCATCTGACTCTGGTTGCTTCTGGCTCTGTAGCTCTCTCTTTTCTTGCATCCTTCCTTGCATCCACGCTGTCCTCATGGTTGGGAGCTTCATGGTGGGAACTGCTCACCCACTCCGGTTTCTGTGGAGACAAGACCAGTACTTACCCCCCCACCACCCACCGTGTAGATTAGTGCCCCGTTCCCTCTGTTATCCTTTCATTTTTGAACTCCCTTTAATCTCCTTATCCCCTCTACCCCCTCATCTTTCTCCCATTATTGTGTTGCACCCAACGTGTACCTCCCTGGGTTTTGTCTTCCCTCCTCCCCTTACCCTACTTCTTGGATCAACTGTTATAGTATAGGAGTTTTCTCTTTTATACTCACCATACTGCTAAAATAAGACTTTTATTTTCTTTGTTTTTTTTTGTTTGTTTTGGGCATCACTGCCCCCTGGTGGTTGTGGGAGCTACCCAGAACTGCTCCTAAGAGCCACCGCTGGATTTGAACCACCACACAGTCCTGAACTCAACCACTTATGCCACCGGGGTTCAGCCAAGACTTTTATCTTCTTATGTCTATTTCTTTATGTCCATAGTTCTATGATACTCAGAGCAGCTATTTTCTGTTCATGTTTCTCTGCAGCTGTGGTAAACTGATTTTATTAAAAAAGTATCCTGCTAAAAGAAAAGAGTTCCTATGAGAAATTAATTTTTGTATCCTCACTCCTGATATTACAGGCTGTGATGTCCTTATACACTTGTCTTTTGTGTTAGTCTGGGTCGACTAGAGAAACAAATTCATAGACATGCATATGGACATAAGGGAAAGGTTTATATACAAGAGGAATGGAACATTTAGAAAGCATTCCAACCCAGTCCAGTCCAAAGTCATAAGTCCATTACTAGGCCATATGTCCAATACCAGTCTACAAAGTCTCCTTCCGACTTATGAATCACATGCGATGACACCAGTACAATCACAGGCAAGTGGGTGCAGAGTATTGTGTGTCCAGTGGTGGTAGAAGCATCTCAGCACTGGCAGGAGTCTCCACATGGCTAATCCAGCCCCAGAAGTTTGGCTCCATCAGTGCCAGCCCTTGTGGCCTCTTCTCTGACTCCTCCACTCTCCAGGAATATGGATCGATCAGCATGCTGTCATCTCATCTTGTCAATAGTTCGTCTCCAAGGAACTGAGTCTAGTCTCTTTTTTCCACAGGGGAAATATCATGAGATTTCCCAGAATTCTCAGAGAAAGCCATGCCTACACAGAGGTCTAATTGGCTATCTCCAGATTGGCAGACTAGACTCTACTCCGAAACGCCCAATCATGAAATTGACATCAAGTACATGACCGCCACATCTTCTGTAAATTGTCGTTGTAAATGAGAGAATTAGCAACTATTTAAATGTTTGTGTAAGGGGAAAATAAGGTTACACTTTCTCAAAGTGCAAGGTTCTTAGAAGTTACTTCGTATTAAATATCTTTCTTGTTTTACTTTTAAAACCAAAAAGCTCAGTTCCTTCCAGTATAAAGAGCTCTGGGACCATATTTTTATTTATGTAGGCCTTATTAGAGTAAGAATAATAAAAAACTCAACTATATTTTTAGGTTACAAATATTTTCTTCAAAAAGCCTGGAATAAAAAGGTGAAATATGCTTTAGCTTTTTCCATTACAGATAGGTGGAGTCACAGGGAACTAACTAGAAGTATGATGTATAATTATTTAATAGGAAGGTAAAATTTATCTATTTTTAAACCACAAACACTATCTTCCCCATCTCAAAAGAAAGAAACTATAGAGAATCATAGCTTGCTTTTGATATAGAATGGCATTTTATAAGGTTAATTTGGAGGCACCCTGGAGGCATAGAGGTTCTGAGTTGGGCTGAAATCTACAGGGTCCGCAGTCTGAACCTGCTAGCAACTTCATGGGAGAAGGAAAGCATATTCTGTGCCTCTCAACAGTTGCAGTCTCAGAAACTATAATCTCAGAAATTCACAAGGGCGGGCCTGTCCTATCACGTTTCTTGTGAGTAGGCATCCTCTCTGTGATAGTGAGTTTGATTTTTTTGTTTTTACTTTTTGGATCTTGATTAATGCAGGGGGCATGGCAGCTCAATCCTGCGGATTCCTTAAGGAAAATAAGAGAGCAAAGAAAACCATTTTCTTAAGTTGAGATAAACTTTCACTCTTTTATACAGCCGGTGAGGAAAGCAGTACATATGGAAATATGAAGCAAGTTGATGGGGGCCAAGCGATGGTGCAGTGAGGGGATTACCATGGAGGAGTTGACCCATAATGCAAAAATTATGATTTGTTTCATCAACTGTCACCTCACCCACAGTAAAAAAAAAATCTAAAACAATATTCAGAGGCAGAGATCTGAGCTAGGCAAACCAAGGAGAGAGAGTCACAAGGAGTCAGAAGAGGCAGAGTCTTCAGCTGTTTTGGCTTTGGCAGGTCATTGATAGTGGACTTCAAGCCTCTAAAAACACAAAAGGAGAAATTGCTATTGTTTAAAGTTATACAGTTTTTTTATGGCAACCACAAAGAAACTAACATGCTACTGTGTAGCTTTGTAAAATCTCACTCCTTCCTCTTGGTTTCTATGGTATCCTGTCTGAAGATAGCCATTGCCTTTGGGGACTTCTGAAGACAGTTTGGGCTTTTCTACATTCTAAAATCTAAGCATAAAGAGCTAAATGAGTTTTTTTCTTTTCAGATCACAATAGCCTCGACACACCCACTTCTCCAAATCTTTGCATACCACATTGTATCTTGCTGAACAGGTTACGTTTATACCTTGAAGTTATAGCATCTATAATCATATCTTGACTTGTTTGAGAATAACTATCCACTCGTTTTTTTCCTGGTCCTTTGCAACTAAATAGGAGCATTCTATATTCTTGGCTTTAAAACCCAGTAACAACTTTTTTAATTATCAGATTCCTAACAACTTAACTAATTAACACTTTTAAAATTAGTTAAATTTCCCAGTTATTCTCTGTTGCTTATACTGTGTAATCCTTTATTGAAAACGAGATATGTGTATGTATGAGAAAAATATGTCACAATATTTGACCAATCACATAATTCTGAAATTGTTAGACTGTTCGTATTTCTGCACAGCATACTCCCACTTTCTCTTAAAAGTTTCACAGTATAAAATCTTCCCAGATGATGTATCCGCCATGTCAGAGCATAGATTGAATGCATAATTTCTTTCTATCTCCCAAGAATCTTTCAAAAATCACTTAAAATAGTATATAATAATTTAACTGTATATGTTCGATTTGAAATTGTGTATCCATTGGGTATTAATAGACTCTCCTTGACTGACATTAATAGCCATTTTGATTACCTGCTTATGCTGCTGGTCTGTGTGGTGTGGGAATTACACAATGTGTTTATCGTAAAGTTAGCTGAAACAAAAACAAGTGTGTTTCAAAACATATACTGCAAAGTTTTCAATATCACTAGCTATATGAGCTACAATCTGAACATTTTGGACTGATGCTTTGAAATGTGTTCTAATGCCTGTTACCTGGGACTGATTCTTTCCTTACAAACACTCATGCATGTTATGTCAAATCCCGGATATTAAAGGATTAGTCTAATTGTTCCTGTAGAGTTGTTCCTTTATTCCAGTTTGAATCATAAATTAGTTGTCTACACACAAGCATCAGTTTCATTTTTTAATAGAGGAAATCAGATTAGATTTGCTCAAAGTAGAGCAAAAGCAAGTCAATATCTTCAAAGTTGACTTCAGCTTGGATGTCAAAATTATGGGTACAACTAATTTGCATAGCTCATTTCCTCCTGCTGTAAAATGTTTTCACGTGATATTTATCTTGCTTTGATTTAAGATCAGCTTTCCTTGTAAGGTTTTCTAGAGGAGACAAGCTTTCATTAAGGTAGTAAATAATGAGGTTTCATTCCTTTGTTTGTTTTTCTCTGTACATAGACTTGCAAGTAAATACCAGGAGATGAAAAATACAATAAGCACAGCAAATATTTCATAATACAAGAGGATTGTAAAAGTCTATTTTCTTTTACCTCCATTCTACCATCAATGTTTTAAAAGTCTATTTTCTTTTACCTCCATTACACCATCAATGTTTTCTAATACCCTGTATTAGAAAAAAATAAAAATGCTTGAGATATTTGCCTTCTAGAGGGATATCTAAGGAAGATGTACCCATTAGTGCTACAGAAAACCAATGTAAATACTTACCTGGCAGGGGAGATACCATGATCACGAAGGTGGTTTTCCCAGGGCGAGGCTTATCCATTGCACTGCGGATGTGCTGACCCCTGCGATTTCCCCAAATGTGGGAAACTCGACTGCATAATTTGTGGTATTTAAAAAAAAAAGAAAACCAATGTATGTGAATGGAATATTTATGTACCAGAAATCCTGAACAAGAAGCACAAGCAAATCTCTGAATCAACATGTGAAAAAGAAGATTTGGTATAGGAGAATAACACTCAGCATCTATGTAATAAAAAGCCCCTAACTCTGCCACACTTGGACTGTCAAACTTCACCTTAATTTGCATAATGTTTTAGGGAGCAAAATGCCAGAAGTATACTATTATTCCTCCATCATAATTACCCATGTTAATGATTCACAGGTGATTTTACACCAAACTTCATATTTATCCTATTATAGAAGTAATCTTTAAGTAAAAAATATCTTCTGTCAGGCATTCATCATTTTATGTCAATGTGATAAGATCTATGAAATAATCATTCCATGAATAAGTCACACAAGATTATATCAGGATCCTCCAGTTTATATTTGTATAAATTTGACAAAAACACATTTAGCACTGAATACATAATGCATGCAAAGAGCAAAGCTATTGTCTGTTTGTCCAAGAAAACAAAATCTCAAGTTCATAAACTGTACATTTGATGTTTGGTCTACATGTTTGAAGATTTTTGTAAACATTTCACATTCCTGGAGCCAGCTTTATACCTAGGACACAATAAGTTAGCCTTTATATATTTCCACAGAAATAATTTTTATTGGGGATTTAGTAGAATAGTCTAAAGTAGAAAAATGCCCATAGAAGGGAGTTTATAATCTCCACCAAGCTCTGTTATAGTTAAAGTACCCACTGGTCTGATTTTATTAGCATCCTGCTTTTCCCTTATCCCCAAACTTATCATCCTTCACAATTATGACCTTTCTACTTCTTTTCCCAAATCCAAAGCTTAAGCTCCTTACCCATCACTGTGTCCCCAGCAACAGCAGTATTTCTGACACATACAGATCCTTAATAAATATTTATGGAGCTGAGTTATAGGTAAAAGAGTCTTAACCTGAGGTCCTTCTGTGACTGGCAGTAACCTCATTTAGATTTGGTCCAAGAAGATATTGTGAACTCAGTGTGACCTATGATAGCTTTCATTGAAATTAAATCACTAAAAGACCATGAGTTAATCTTTACTATGGTCTCATATCCTCTGCATGGTATTTCCACTCATTCACTTTAAGGAATGATGCTTGTGATATGTTGCCTGTCACAAAGCATGCTGATAAATGAATGTATGACTGCTTACTTGTAGTCACGCTGATCTACATTTATTCAAAGCAATGCCCTATTCTAACATATTTAAGTACCAAACACAGATGTGGAGGGGGAAAGAAGGAAGATAATTACAAACATTTCTTTAATTAAATGATTCAACTTCTCAGGAATCCTTGCAAGAAAACTCCATTATCCTTGCTTCTTTGCACTGCCAATCTTTTTTTTTTCGGAGGTGGGGGGGCACTCATCAGAGTAGGAAACCCAGCCTTGTGTGGTTTGGGCGCATCACTGCCCTCTGGCTGGGATTAGGAAGCCCAGCTTCCTAGAGAGCTGCTGCTGGATTTGAACCGCCAACCCTGTGGGTCGCAGTTGTGCACACAACCATTATGCCACCGGGGCTGAGTCCCACCAATCATTTTCTATCTCTTAACCAAGCACATTGAAATGACAGTTTATTTTCCAAGAGGGTCTGAACATGCTTTGGTCATGTGTGGACATAAGGATATTCAGAGTTACAACAGTGAAACGATAAAAAAAAAAGAAGGTTGAAAAAAATGTAAGAAGCAGAATACATTTACTTGGCCATCAAATTCACGGTTGGTGAGAAATGAGCCACAGATCTGAGGAAACCTGGTGAGGAAGGCAGAGGAGAGCATTCTTTTCAAATATATATATCTATTTTGGGCATCACTGCTCTCCAGCGGTGGGAGTAGGAGACCCAGCCCCACTGCTGGAATTGAACCTCTGTCCCAGTGGGCCGCAGTCCCGTGCACAACCACTATGCCACTGGGACTCAGCCCTCAAATATATATTTTTATTTAATATTTATTTCCTTATTTATTGGCTTTTCCACAACAATTAAGTAATCCTTTTTATTTAAGAGATAAAAAAATCATAAAGAAAAAGATTGCACAATTTTCAAGACTTAGATATTGGGTAATTTACTTAGTAAGACCCTTTGAACCATGCATAGATGGGAGTATACAGCTAAAGTAGGTCAACAAGAAGTTTGGGCGTCTTGCTAACAATGCAAATGAAGTGCATGGCCATTGTGGCTGTGGGAGCCTGCACATAGTATGAATGCGATCCTACCAGAGGAATCGGTCAGCTTTGGCATCTCACCAGGCTTAAATGAGTGCTTCCCCAACCCTTGGGCAGAGGCAGAAACTTCACAACCATTAAGAAAACAAAAACAAAACAACCAAGAATGGAGTGTGCTCTTGGGACCTGAGCCCCTGCACTAACAACCTCTTGGACTTAATAGGGAAGACAAGGTGGCAGAAGAACCAGGAAACCTGCTTCAGACAGCACTGTGAGTTTTGCAGTCTGGGCAACAAGGCAGGTACAGAGGTCTCCTGGTGGCACTGGGTGTATGTGGGTAGTTATCAGTGGCGCTACAGAACTTTGTCATACTTAAAAAAGCAAGGCACAAACCACACCCAGGGTTCAAGTTTTAACTCAATGTTGTAAGAGGCCAGTTTGTGGGCACAGTCAAAAAGGTGTCCTAACAGAATAATTGTCTACTCAGTCAGTCTTGTTCCTGAACTGTAACCTGTTTCTTCTCTAATAAACTCCATAATACCTGCACTATCTGTAAACTACCCTTGAAATTGACAAAACCAGCATAGAAATAGTAGCCTAGGGAACATTTTGACCTTTCACCTAGTAAAAATATTGGAATGTTAACATATGCTTGTATCCCAACTCATAGGAATCAGCTTTGGTCTACTGGTCTACTGCGAATGGGGTACCCCACCCGCCCCATAATGGAAATTTTTTCCAAAGGTATTAAAATATTTTTACATAACAATATTATCATGTTCAAAGTAATCAACATGGCACTTAATACATTTATCAAATTTGCAGTAGCATTCTTGGAAACATTTTTTAAACTCATTTGTTTGGATAGCTGACAGCACTTTCTCCCCCCTCCCCCACTTCTTCCATGCCATCAAATCACTATTTTCTTTTCAAGTTCATTTTATTGTGGGCCCTTACCTCTCAAAATAATCCATACATCAATTGTATCAAACATAATTGTACCTATGTTGCCATCATCATTTTCTAACCATTTAATTTCTATTTGAGTCCTTGGTATCAGCTCCTTTTTTTGCCTCCCTCCCCACTTCCACCGTTGTGATCCCTTAATAAATTATAAATTATTGCTAT
This sequence comes from Nesogale talazaci, assembly GCA_004026705.1. Classification (NCBI taxonomy): domain Eukaryota; kingdom Metazoa; phylum Chordata; class Mammalia; order Afrosoricida; family Tenrecidae; genus Nesogale; species Nesogale talazaci. The sequence continues at coordinate 6,627 of PVJH01009788.1, read as the reverse complement.
TTTGATATCTTATATTGCTGTCCTTTCATGGTTCTCTTCATTTGTGGAAACAAAAGGAAGTCTTATGCAGTGAGGTCTGGTGAGTAAGGTGCATGGGGCAAGAGAGACATCCTGTTTCCTTTTATCAAAGAATAACAAACTGAGATGGCTCAGTGAGTAGGTGCATTGTCATAGTGACAAAACCAGTCCCTGATCTGTGACAAATCAAGTCTTTATTGTCACACACTGTTACATGCTTTCCAGAATCTCTAAATAGAAAGCTTGATTTACACTCTGACCTGGTGGAACTAACTCAAAATGTCCTATACTCATCAAATCATAAAAACAAATGAATATTATATTGATCTTTGATTTCACTTGAGCTTTTTGGGGGGTGAGATGGCAATGGCGTCTCCCACTGTCTTGATTCATGTGTGCTTTTGGGGTCTTAAGAATAGCACCATGTTTAGTCTGTCACCAATAATGACCTTGGAAAAAAGTCTGATTGACTTAGGAGCTGCTCTTTCAAAGCACGGTATGTTTCCACTTGAGACTCTTTTCTTTCTTTTTTTTGGGGGGGGTGGGCATCACTGCTCTCCGATGAGACTCTTTTCACTGGTCAGTCAGAACCCAAAGAACAAATTTCACAGCATCCCTTCTCATTCCTAAATCTTCCATTAAATTTCAATGAACTGGGTTTCAAGATAGTACAGGTAACTGCCACCATGTCTTCAAGGGTCTGGCATCAGAGTTTGAGCACAAGTGCAAAACATTGTCCATATTTTTATCCATTTCTGAAGTTGCACAGAAGTCCAGATAAAGTTTGTCATCAGTCAACATTTCACCTTTTTTGAAATAAGAATATCACTCATACACTTGAGTTTTCCCATAGTGCTCTCCTTGTAAGCTGTGTGCAACATCATACCATTTCCATGACAATCTACAGAGAGAGAGAGAGAGAGAGAGAGAGAGAGAGAGAGAGAGAAATTCTAATAAAACTGTTTTTAATAAAAAAAACTCACTGTGACCAGAAAGAACTTTCCCAGGTGCCACCACTAGGAGTTGCTTGATGCTAGCTTAGTGAGAAAAATGCCTCCTACTATGAAAGCCCTGCTCAGGTGTGCCATTTCTCTTTTTGGGGGTGGGGTGGTGGTGCCTCCTTATAAGTTTCTCCTCAATTGTGAGGTTAATAACTGATTGATGATTCCAAGTATGAGCAGATAGATATTATGTATTAAATCTGCTACTATCAAGCTGATTGCAACTTATAAATCAGCTGTAAATACTTTTATGAACACATTAAGTTCTTTTTCTCCTACGAAATAGTCAGCAGGCGGGGCGCACAGACTCTGCAGCTGCGAGTCCCACGTTTAGCCCCCTGTGGTACCAGGGCTGCTTCCAACGTTAAATAAATATAAGCATTTCATAAGTTGCCAAACAGTGATTAAAAAGAACTTTGATTCTTAATGATAAAATGATTGAATACACATATTAATAATTAAAAGAATACTTTTGTTGATTTTGATTAATACTTTAAACTAATTGAGAAAATTGATGTATTCACCAGGATTTTTTTTTTTTGCCCAAAATGGGGACAGACAGCCTTAAAAAAAGTGAAGTGCCTGACTTTGCCTATAGAGTGATTACCTAACTTTTACTTACTTTGTAAACAATTCTTAGCAAAAGATCTTTTAGTGCTAACGTTATAATTTGTTGAAAATAACAAGAGAGCATTTTCTGTGTCTAGTGCTTGTTATTTAGCAAACATCTTTTGGAGTAGATACCTGCCATTAGATACAAATTACTTTTCATAAATAATAGTTTGTTTTTAACTCTAAGGTAAATCCAGCAGAGAAAGCAACAGACAAACTGCTAACATCCATGTTTGTAGAAGAGACACATCTTTTCCCCCTTGAAAATCAGAAGTAAGAACAACTTAGCAGCTATTAAAAAAGAATCCTAGGTAGTTTTCAGAGGTCTTTTTTTTCTCTTTATGCATCCGTGCTCATACTGAGCCTGGTAAATCAAAATTACTATAATCATAAATGTCTTGTCTTTGAATGTATCAGTGGTAAATGCATAATTCATGCAAATGATTTGCTTCTTCCTGCTCCTTTCTGGTCTTTCCCCTGACATAAAGCTCCCTATTGTCTGTCTGACAGTTGTATTTACTGGGCTTGTTTCCGCTGCTCTTCTTTTAGCCGTCTAGTTGGGAAGGATGGATGGATTCGACATGATGGACTATTTGAAACATGGCATGTCATTGAGTGCCCTGTTTCCTTAAAAGAAGCAGCATTCCTTGTTCTGGAATACACTATCTTCATGATCACATTATGATTTTCTTTAGTTGATTTTCAAAATTGCCAGACCTTTCTTGCTAGTCAGCATGAGTCTGATAGCTCTGCTGAGACATGGCATCATGATAGTAAGCTTCACAGGTGAGTTGTGGCTGCCCATGGGGTACATTGGCCAGGAGTCCATCTGGTTTCCGTACCAGCAAAGTCTCCATTTAGGAGTGTTCGATATTGTTGCCAGATACCATTAAGTCAGTTCAGACTCAGTCATGAACAAACCACTGCCTGGCCCCAGGTGATTTTTCAAAATTGGTCCCATGCTTGAGTCCATTCGTTTCAACACAAAGTCAACCCATCATTCCTTTTCACTGACAATTTCAAAATTTTCTCCGTATATCATGCTGTTTCTTATTGGTGCAGTGTGAGGAATTTTGTATTCTTTTTCCTCATTAAGTTCTTCAAATCCTCATGAATTTCAGCAAGCAAGATTGCGTCATCTGCACACCATCAATTGATTGGTAATAAGTCTTCCTCATAGTTCACTGCCTCCAGTTACTATCAGGGGTATTAGTTGAAGCAAAAGACATTATTAAATCTAAAATTATAAACAATAACTGATAACAGCACTTCTTGATTCTGATGTTGTGGTTGAAGAAACATACAGATTTAAGGAAAGTTAAAATGTGGAGAATGAAACGTTCAGGTCTGAAGACATGTGATGCAACAGAATCTACTATCTCTGCAGAGAATAACTATGGGTAATCGACAGCCATATGGACAAAGAAAATGAAGATTTAGCTTGAAAGTAAATAAGGGATTAACCCTCATCAATACTGTGGTTTCTAACTGCTGATCTTGCAGTTAGCACCCCATTGTGTAACCACTTGACAACCAGAACACCTTGACTAAAATTGACCTAGAATTAATTACATCTATATGACTTATTGTTGTTGTTGGTAGATTATAGCTTCCATTAAGTCAGTGCTGACTCACAGTGATCCTGTATATAACAGAAGTCAATGCCACACAGTCCTGCTCCACCTTAATTACTCTTATGTTTGAGACCATTTATGCATCCACTGTGTTAATCCTTCTCTTTGAGGGCTGTGGCAGTCATGTGCTTATGTTAATTTTATAATTGAAATGTAGGGGTGGAGTCTGGCCTGTTAATCAGGAGAAAGCCATTGAGTAGGTGATGAGGCCTCTGTGTGGCCATGGCTTTCATCTGAATCTACTGACTCCTGGGAAATCTCCCGGTATTTCCCTCGTGAAGATGAGAAGCTATCGTCCCCAGTTGTTGGGAGTTAGTGTCAGAGATGATTAACCACAGGCAACACAAGATGCAGCCACCGAGAAGCTGGAGGAGCCAGCGGAGAGACCACTCGGCTTTGCCCTGATGAAGACAGACCTCTGAAGCTGGAGCGGCATACTCTTGATGGACCTGAGCCCTGGAAGCGAGGAGCCATGGGGAGAGCCCTGCCAGCACCAGAATTCTGCACCCACTGACCTGTGACTTCCTGAGTCAGAAGCAGACTTTATAGACTGATTTCGGGCATATGGATTATTATTGGACTTATGACTTTGCACTGGACTGGATTGGGATGTCTTCTTAGGGTCACATTTCTTTGGTATATAAACCCTTTCCTTATACCTATATGCGTGTCTCTGAAATTTGCTCCTCTAGTGTATCTGCACTAACACAAGGGCCTTCCCTTTCTTCACTTTTCTAAAAAGTGCACTTTTCTCTGGGGACTGCTCTCTTCTGATAACATGTCCAAAGTATGTGGGTTGATATCTTGCCATCCTTGCCTCCAAGAGCATTGTGGATGTACTTCTCCCAAGACATATTTGTTAGTTATTTTAGCAGTCCATATTTTTGCCAACATCATGCTTTCTTTTTGTTCTTTCTTATTCAACTTCCAACTTTCATATGTACATGAGGTAAAAAAACTATGGCTTAGGTCAGAAGTACATAAGGCCTCAGAATATGACTTAGCCAGGTTAAATGAGAAAAATAGGACTTTTTTTTCAAATTATATGAAGTGCACTTTAATAGAGGTAAGGTGGTTACATCACTTTTCAATAGATTCTCTTCTTCTTAGAGTTATTACCCCCTCAAAACAAGCAACACATATCCCCACATTACTTGCCTTTCATTTGATACTGACTCACTCTGATGCATTATGACACAGTAAAACTGTTCCTCAGGCCTTCAGAAACTATAAAACTGAGTAGATATACTCATCTTACTCCTACAAACTAGCTGATGGATTTTGATCTTAATCTTGTAGTGATCAGCTCAGAGTTTATCCACCTATACCAGTAGGAATCCTCTGCTTTCTGATAACTTGATGTAATAATGGCTTTTGCAGCTGATCCCTAAGTTTGCTAGTTCAAGCCCTTTTGCTATTGAGTGGTCCATAGTCTTTTAGGAAGTAGATAACTAGTGTTTTTTTACATAGGGTCATTGAGTGGGATTTAACTGCTACCTCTTAGGTTAGTAGATGAACCCAAGTCTATGCCAGATAAAGATGAATATATATTTTTACTTTTAACCTAGTCTTTATTTTTTGTTTCCTCCCACCCTCCTCATATATGTTTTACTCAGTATTTCATAGAGCATATATTACATAACAGCTTCCCATTGTAGGGATGTGAAGATCATGTATTCCTGATGTCAGTTTCATGTTTGGAATGTAAGAGTGAAGTCTAGCCTGTTAATCTGGAGATAGCCAATGAGTAGCCAATGTGGCTTCTGTGTGGGCATAGCTTTCTCCTGAGACTTCTGGGAAGCCTTGTGGCATACCCCAATTGGAGAAGAGAGACTTGACTCTCAGTCTTTGGGAGCCAGTCTCTGAGACAACAAACTACTGACAAGTCAAGATGGCAGCATCTGAGGAACTGGAGGAGCCAGAGGAGAAGTCACATGGCCTTCTACTGATGTAACTAGACCTCTGAAGCTGGAGAAGCTATGTGGAGACCCCTGCCAACATTGAGCTGCTTCTACCACCACTGGATAATGTTGATAAACTCTGAGCCCTGGAAGCAAGGAGCCATGAGGAGACCCCTGCCAGCACTGGGACTCTGCAACTACTGACCTGTGACTTTGTGAGTCAGAAGGAGTCTTTATAGACTGGTATCAGACATATGGACTAATATCAGACTTATAATTATGGACTGGTCTGGGTTGGGATGCTTTCTCAATGTTTCATTCCTCTTGCATATAAACCTTTCCTTTATATTTATATGCATGTCTATGAATTTGTTTCTCTAGTCTACCCGGACTAACATGGGATAATGGATTAAAAATGAGGGAGTTATATCATTTCAATTCACTCTGTCTTCTGGAGAAGTACAGGTAAATTATTGGTGTGCTAACCCTAACATCAGTGGTTCAAACTTACTTGTCAATCTTCAATGATGAGGAAAAGATGAAATTTTCTACTTCCACAAATATGTATAGTCTCAGAAGCATTACTGAGGACTCCCATGGGATGGAATTGAGTTGGTGGCAGTGTGCTTGGTTTGGTTTCAAGCTGTGCAAAAGTCTGCTGTTGACTGTGAACTGTATAAATGTCCCAGCTGTAAGGTATACAGTGGCATACTTTTTGCCTTTTGAACACTTACCCTCACTTATCTGAGAGCCATTTTTGGCTGATGTGTTGTTTCTATGCCTTATAAGGAGTGTTTTGAAAATGAATGCTGAAAATGAATGCCACATTATGAACTCGTTGGCCATGAACATATTTATGATTAGGAGCTCTGTTATGTCTACACTTTCTGTGATTGTTGTAGCTGTGGTCCTTCCAGCCACTGCTGGCATCTCAGGGCAGTGATCCAGCTAATGACAGCATCCTCTAAGTATCTATTTTTAAGGTGAGAGGTTTGTCTGGCTTGTGTTGATAGAAATGGGATTTATCCCTGAAAATTGACACCTGAATTGTCACCTTCCCCTCAGGTGATCCCATAATTATCATTTGTTCTATGAAGTGTCAGGATAGGAGACAAGAACATCAGAATATCTTTTACTACTGCAAAGCAAATTGGATCAGGCAGCCTGGGAGGAAAGAAACGTTGTCCTGGGAACAGCTCAAAGGTTCTGGTGGTCTGTGGATTTGTGCTATTTTAGAAGGTTCTTCGGGTGGTCAAAAGTGCCTGTAACTTTAAGTGAACTTGACTGATGATGGGCTGGAGCTCTGGTATTTTGCTGAGATTTGAAATTATCTTTCTGAAAATACCATCTATTGCAGGGAATCTGCATTTAAACTCTCATTTTTAAGTAGTCATTGGAGATCAACTATGTCCTGCTTAAACATAGAGCAATGGAATGGACTCTCTTCACCACTTTTTTTTT
>PVJH01009787.1:0-77137 GCA_004026705.1 Nesogale talazaci | reverse complement strand
TGGGCTAGCATGGTAAGCACCCATCAGCCATCTCTCCTGAGAGCCAGGCTGGGTGCTGAAGGCCTTTGATCCTTAGGGACCCCCCTCCCCCAGCTCTCTCAGCAGGGCTCTGAGATGGAGGCAGGAGCCCAGGGTCCTCCCACTCTCGGAACACAGACACGGCCAACCCCAGAGTCCAACCAGGCAGGGAAGATGCTGCCACTGCTGTCCTCTGTCTCAGGCAGGAAGCTGGGGGGGGGCGGGACGGGGGGCATGGGGGAGGATGGTGTGGGTGCCAGTCCGAGTAGGGCTGTGACAAACACAGAGGCCGGAGGCGCCCCACAGCCCCACAGCCAGGGTTCCTCAGTCTGCTGCTTTCTGCTGTCCCTGAGCAGCAAGGCCCAGCTGCTGACTGGGTTTCAGGGAGTGTGGAAAAGAGCAAAGGTGGGCTGTGTTCTGGGAATCAGGTTACTGCCTTCCTTTCCACTTCTCCCAGGGCGACGACTCGTTTGCACACACGGTTTGGAGGGCAGTGGTCCTGTGGAGGTCACGGGGCAGACGAGGGCACTTGCCTGACCCGGAGGGAGCAGCTTGGTACTCTCTGGACTCCACGGTTAGACTCCTCACAATGCTTCTTGAAGGCCTGCAGGCACTCCCCTCCTCGCCCAGCTAGCCCATCCCCGCACGCCCACCCTGCGGCCAGGCCAGGGCCTGCTCCTATTTCTCGGGAAATCTAGGGCTTTCCCCTCTGGGCAACAGGTCCCCTCTTGGTTTTCTGATAGAAGCGTCTCAACCTGTTCCAGCAGTGGATGAGGGACAGCCTTGGCGTGTGGCCACCCATTTCCCTGAACGTGCTGTGGCGATGTGGTCCTCCCTCGGCTTCCCAGCCAAGGGTCCTCACCCGCCACACCGAGGCTGGATGTCCAGCCCTAGCCCTGCCCATCAGCTCCATTTGAGACCTCTGAACGCCAGCCCTCAACAGCGCTGTCCCTCATTGTCCCCCATCCTCACCCCCTCTCCCAGGCCCTGTGCACCCAACATGGACGCTGCCTCCTCTGGCCACCCAAAGGATGAGTCCGGAAAGCAAAACGTGGTGTGTCTATCTACCGGGTTACCTGTGACTCAGCCACAGGAAGACCTTTCAGGCCCAGAACTGAACATAGTACCCTACCGCCTCGATTTTCTACCAAACAAATGCAAATGAGAGGGCGTGGGAAGCAGAGACTCAAAGTCTGTCTGTGGACAACAGGACATCCTCATACAGAAGGGTCATAAGGAAGAGAAGAGCCAGTCAGGGTATAGTTTAGCACCCTGGAAACATACAACTTTCCTCTCGTTCTTTATGGCTGCCTCCCTCCCCACTATCATGACCCCAAACCCGGCTCAACAGAGGATGTACACAGGTACAGACAGGAGCTGGAAACACAGGGAGTCCAGGACAGAAAACCCCCTCAGGATCAGTAATGAAAGCAATGATACCAGGAAGGGGAGGGGAAAGTGGGAGAATGGAGGAACCGATCACCTTGATCCACATATGACCCCCTCCCAGGAGAACGGACAACAGAAAAGTGAGTGAAGGGAGACATCGGTCAGTGTAATATATGAAAAAAAAATAATCATTTATAAGTTATCAAGGGTTCATGAGGGAGGAAAGGAAAAAATGAGGAGGCAAAGGCTCAAATAGAAAGCAAATGTTCTGAGAATGATGAGGGCAACAAATGAACGAATGTGCTTGACACAATGGATGAATGGATGGATTGTGATAAGAGCTATACAAGCGCCCAAGAAAATGATTTTTAAAAAATTCTGCCAAACAACAGAGAGGTCTACAAGACCACCGGCAGCCCTACGGTGGTATGCACTCCTTTTAGACTCTTCAGCCATTTCCCAGCAAATGGGCAGCATTGTCCATGGGCAGCGGTCAGAAGGCAGGGTGGGCTGGGCACAGGACAGCATGGGAGGAAGTGGAGAAGTGGGGCTTGCAGTCAGTGACAGGAGACAAAATGCTCATGAACTGCTGGATGGAAAGTGAGTTTGTTCTGCAAACCTTCATCCGGTTCATAATAAAGATGCAATTTAAAAACAGATGGAAGATAGAAAACAGAGAGCGCGACTGAAGCACTGACCTGGGCTACAGCCTAGCAGGAGCTGGAAACCACACAACGCGCAAGAGGTCGGCGACTGAAGGTCACAGGACTGCACGAGGGTGCTCAGTTCGAATGCCCGGAGTCCGTCAAAGGCGGAAGACACATTAGGAGGGAGAGGGCAAAGGGGAGGGGTGCAGGCAGAGAGGGGCTCCTTGATGGGTCAGGCCCTCCTGAGGAGAGCGGTGAAAGAGAGGATGACCCTCAGTGAGATGGGTGGACATGGCGCCTGCAGCAATGGTGTGGTCGGATGTCACGGCAGCTGCCAGGGTGACGGGAGTCCCCACCGACGTGACAGCACATAGCCCCGCAGCTTCGTGGGCACCAGATTCTCCCTGGGATGATAGAGAGTTCTGGAGCTGTACAGAGGTGAGGTTGGACTGTACCGTGAATGCACTAAATGTCTCTGGAGGACACGGCTGAAAATGGTTCACTTTGTGTTCTCTGAACCACCCTGTATATGGAAAGAAAGATGGGTGGGGGGGGGGGCGGGGAGATGGGGTATAATCCGTCAATGATTGTGTGCCGTGTCTGGCAGGCACATTCCAATGGAACAGGTGGCCAGAGAGTGTGCAACGAGCCCTGGAGCTGCAGAGAAACACCTGAGCCCCACTTCGGGGCTGGAGGCTAAGGAGACAGGAAGGTGGCCTGCAGGGACGCCCTGGCCTGCAACAAAGGTCCTCTTTCTCACAAAGGTGTCTCTGCGAGACGGCCATGAGATGACACAGCCAACACACAGGAAATGCCTGGCTGTCAATTCGGCAAGGACTTTGGACACCCAATAAAAAGTCATCAGGTATTGCTTTTTTTAAAAAGTGGGAGAGATCTAAAACAATTACTCGCTATGAAATATGAGGTATGCAGACTGCATGAATAGAGAGAGAGAGAGAGAGAGAGCATCTACTCAGATGAGGGATTGAGAGCCTTCCCAACACTACCTGGGCTTTTAAGCTTCTGGAAATATATTGTTTGGAAAACTGCGTACACAGGAAGCTCTGGGCTCTGGCTCTGCCCAGACCCAGCCTGGAAGGGCTTTGTGAGCCCCCTCCCCTTGTGGACCTCCATGCCCGGTTGCCACAGAGACCAGCTACACTACATTCCTCTGACTTCCACCGGGAGCTGGTGCCCAGGTGCCAGTGTGCAAGGGACTGCCCTTCTGTTTGCCAGGACCAGAACATGGAAAGGGGGCAGATGGGCCAGTAAGGGCCAGTCCTCCATGTGGCCAACATGGGGAAGGGCGTCCTGTGGCTAGGGCGTGAAGGCGGGTGTCGAGAGTGAGCTGTCAACAGTCCTGTCCAAGCAGCAAGGCTAGGTAAGGGGAGTGTCGCCTGACCACAGTGGTTCTTCGAGGGAGATTCCCTGGCCACCAGCATCACCTGAAAATTCGCTAAAAGTGCACATCACACACACACACACACACACACACAGGCATCAAGTTAACGGGGACTCGCAGTGACCCTACAGGACGGGGTAAACCTGCCCCTTGGGTCCCGAGACGGAGACCGACCTCTTTACAGCTGTAGGAAGCCCCATCTTTCTCCCTCGGAGCAGCGATGGTTTCATATTGCTCACCACGTGGTTAGTGTCCAATCAGTGGCCACCACGCGACGTGGATCTGGGACATCAGAGACTTAACAGTGGGGCCTCACAAGCCTTCGGGAGATCAGAGGCTCCCACAGAAGGAGCCCTGCTTCTTCAGCACCGTCAGTTCTAGGGACAGAGCCCGAGAGGCTCTCAGCAGGCAAGCATGCCCCCCGGCCCCACCCCACACCCAGTCCCGCTGGAAGGGTTGAGGCAGTTCCTGGGGTCGGAGCAGCCAATCTATCACGGAGACAGAGACGGACTTCCCTCTCCCTCTCAGTGCACCAGCCCCGGGGCCTGGGAAAGGCAAACACCTCCAACTGCAAAAGCCCCTAATAAATCTGTCTGCGCTGACAGCCACACTCCCGCCCGGCCTCACACCCCTGCTCCCAAGGGTGGGTGGTGGCCTCACAGCCCCGGGGGTTCCCAAGGAGGCACCGGGACTGTTCTCGGCTCCCCATCAGCCCAGAACTGGGATCCTCTCCACCGCCCACCTCCGGACCCCCTTGGGAGCGGGGAGGGGCCAGAGGCCTGGGAGAAGACTCATCCGCCCTAAGGGTGGCAGACTGACAGGGAGTTTCCTTTCTTAACTCTGCAGGAAGCACCCGACAAAGATGCCTCCGGGGAGGCTCCTCCTCCGCAGAGTTCTCCTCCCCACCCCTCCTCCGGATGGCCTCTCACAGAGGGGGCTTGAGGGCCACCCCTCCACCTCCACCTGGCACTGGGTGACCTTGAGACTCCATGATCTAACTCAGAAAACCAGGATCACAACGCCCTCCTGACAGGCTACACTGAGGCTGGAACAGAATGGCAGGATGCGTACAGCGCACCCGGAAGCCGCTGCCTGGTGAAGGAAGCTCTTAACAGCAGCAGCAGCACCATGGTGCCCACCCCTTATCCAAACACCTGTGGTGGTTAATCATCACCCATGGGCGAAAGGCCAAAATGCCTGAGCACTAGCCAATCCGGCTCGCACCTCATCCCCAACCATCACCAACACCCAAACCCCATCAAGTCTGCCAAGTCTGCCCCCTACCACCCTTACAGAGGCAACCCGCTTCTTCCACCACCTGTCCCGCTCAGCTGGCCAGAGAGCCCTTTGCCTGGGACTTCCACTGTGTGCCCCCCACCCACCTCCACCTCCACACACAGCCTGCCTAGGCTTCCTGGAGCTAGGGGACAGGTCTGCTGGGAGAGGCTGTCATCCAGCACGGAGTCCCCTGGCAGAGCGCTGGGCAGAACAGACACTTGGGACATTGAATGGAATCCTTCCGGGTTCAGAAGAGACTCGGGCACTCAGAGCGGCGGGGAACAAGCGGACACCTCTCACCCCGCCTGTCCACGGAGTCAGACAGTCACGAGGAACACCCTGTGCCAGCCCTTGGGAGAAGGAAATCAATTCGGGAAGACTGTGTCCTCAGAGGTCCCAGCCTCAGACAGAAACTTCCTGAGATGACAGATGCTGGCAGGCCCCAAGGGGACAAAGGACAAGTGTCTCCACCTGGCCCAGAACCCAGCCCCCACCTCCTGCCCGCCTTTCCCTGGGCTGGGAGTCCCGCCATCCAGAGGCCAGCTTCCCGGCAGAGCTCCCCTGGGTGCTGGCCCAGCAGGACCAGCTCGGTCATGTGGGTAAGGCCATGCAGGAGCAGGGGAGGTTCTGGCTGCGGCACTTCGGCTCACAGCCCGGTGTGGCCAGGGTCGCCCTGGGCCCGAGCCTCCCTTGTAGGCTCAAAAACACCTCAACCTAATGGGACAGCTGGGCTGACATGTCAATACAGGTGAGCAGGCCTGTGTGGGGCTTTCCAGCTTGTTGTCTACACAACAAAGTCCCAGGTGGGCGATTGCCGTCGTCATGGTCCTTCCCCCACCCTGCCTGTTCCTGTCTCTGCAGCCACGGGGCCTCCAGCTCAAGAAGCCATCTCAACAGAATCCCCACCTTCATGCTCCCATTTGAGCACACCCTCCCTCTCCCGCCCCCCCCCTCCCCCCAGAGGCTGGCAGTGCCTCACAGCCCCAGCATTGGCATCTATGGGCTCTGGGTACCTCCCACTCCCCACCTGTCCACCCACAGAGTCTCCTCCACGTAGGGACAGTCGGGGAGCAAGGGAGGGAGGCTAGGGCTTGCCGGGGACAGACGGAGAAGGGCACCACAGACAGAAAAAGACACATCTTATCCTGGAGGCCGTACTGGGCATGGCCTGGATGCCAGGTACATTCAGATTCCTACCCCCAGGGTGCCCTTCAGGAAGAGCCCTCTCCTCCACCAGGAAGTGGAGGATCAGATGAGAAGGTTCCAACAGAGAAGGGTAGAGAATGAAGACAGACGTGTTCCCCTCCACATTCCAAACGGATGCCAGGCAATGTAACTGCCAGCCATAACCTCCCTTACCCTGTGATTCTCTCTCCCCACCCCCACCCCCAAGGTCACAGCCTGAGGGACGGTTCTCTGTGACCTTTGAGAGGGAGGGAGATGGCGGCTGCAGGGCTGCCAGCCCTTGGAAGGCTATGGTAGAGGGCTCTCAGAGAAGTTAAACACAAAAACCCAGCAGGGCATGTGCGTGAACGTGCGTGGAGCTTCACATGGGAGCCCAGAGAGAGAGAGAGAAAGAGAAAACAAGACTGAACCAAATCGGGTTGCCCTCGGAAACCACCCATCAGCTCGCCGTCTGATACGTGCGTGGAAGGCTCTGAGACCCGTCTATCCCTCAGTCCTCGTTTTCAATGCCTTTGGCTTCACCACACACAAACGACAGCAACACATCTGGATCCTTCCTCCGGCGGAAGCCAAAACAAACACCACCATGACAAGGGGTGGGCAGCCCTGGATCACCCAGTCTGGGCGAGCGTGCCTGTCATCTCCGAGACTCACGGGGACAGTAGGTGCCCATAGCATCCTGCAGAGGGGGGCGTCGCAGCCCAGCCTGGGGTCTGATGAGAACCCCTTCCTTTCCTGGTTCAATATGGACATGACAAAAGTCACTGAGCCCACCCCCTGCAGAGGCGTGCACTGATGAATGCAGGCAGAGGCTTTGTCTCACAGGCTCCAAGAGCGTGTTCTCCTCCCTCCACGATCTGCTTTCCCCCCACCCCACCAAGTGCCGTCTGCATCTTAGAAATGTAAGATCTGACTCTGCCTGTTTCTGGGAGAGGCGCCTCGCCAAGCCCCTGCCTCCCAACAGACGGCCCAAGCCAAGCACCAAGCTGGTTTCCAAAGGCAGGTGCTGAAACACCTAAGACATCCCTGAATCCTAATCTCAGTCAGACAGGGTCACTTCCCGTCCCCAGAAGAGGGCCCCCTTTTCTGAGAGGTCTCTGATCTCAGCCTCAGGGGCAAGGGCTATGCCTTTCTGGAAATTCAGAGGTGGGGGCCCCGCTAAGATGAAGCAGAGGGCCAGGGCTGTGTAGAGAGGGCAGAGCCGTGCAATCCGCAAGGTCTGCAGTTCGAAACCAGCAGCAGCTCTGGGGGGGGACGGACCGGGCGCTCGACTCCTGTCCACAGTCACCATCACGGAAGCCCAGTGGCGCGCCGAGAATCCGCGGTGAATCCGTGGCAGCGGTTTGCTGTGCTTCGCCTCACCCTCCGGGGACGGAAAATGACTGGAAGGTCCTTGCCTGCTCTGATTCCAATACGGCCAAGCTCAGCAGGAGAGGGGGATGAATCAGGAGGTCTTCCCGGGGTGGTCTGTGTGTGACTCTGGTGCTGGTGGTAGATGGATTTTAGAAGGGCTTCTGGACTCAAGCAAGCAGGCAGAAAGCGCTGGGGATCTATCTACCTCAGAAGAATAGCCCACGAGGACCCTGAGGCACCGTGCTGGCAGACGAGCTGCTGGGTAGAAAGGCGCTCCAAGCCCACCGGGCACACAAGATGGAGCTGTCACCAAGATGGCACAGGGCGAAGTCACCGGCGGCATCAGATGGCATGCTGGGGGCGGGAGGCATACGGGCGATTGCTGGGGGGGATCTTTCGGGATGATTTCAAGGAGTCTTCAGAGGCCTCCCACACATCTCTGCCCCAGGTCCCTGCACCCAGACCTCTCCCTCCCACTGCCTGCTGCTGCTCCATGCCCAGGCCTGGCCTCGACTCTGGCCTGGGTTCAATCCCTCCAGCCTCGCTCCTGTTTTTAATCTACAAAACAGGACTATCCCTGATAGCCCAGTGAGATCGTGGAAGGGAAAATGGCTCAGAAACCGTGCCAGCATCTGTTCATGTTGACAAATATGCCCCACAGCCAGTGCTGAGCACCAGAGGGGCGGGCGGTGGGGGGGGGGGGGGATCATTTGGGAAAAGAGAAAGCAGCACTTCAGAATTCTAGTTTGATCTGGGAGCTCCGTGGGACAAGAGTTTCAAAATGGCCTCCCCAGGGATTTAAGAGCTTCAGGGGGTGGAAACAGTGAACACGGAGAGGGTAACAGAAAGGCTCCCGGTTCCTCTCCATCTGGAGGCACCTGTACATGTGCTTTGGTCCCCAAAAGAACAGAGGAGCATACCTCTCCTCGGCCCCACGTGGGCCACCAGGGTCCCAGGCAACTCCAAGGCGACTGGGACAGGCCGGAGGGATTTGCAGATGGGGAGGCCGAGGCCCTGAGAGGTTACCACAGCTGGCCAAGAAGTCTATGAGCTCATCGCTGTGCGGCCAACGCTTCCATCCTGCCGTGTCCATGTTCAACCCCCAGGCCCGTCCCCAGCTCAGTATCCCTGAGTCCAGGCCCAGTGGCACCACCCAGGGGGGCCCCAGAGAAAAAAGTGTCAGTGTGTTCCCCAGGGCCTACACCACACACTGGCCACCAGAGAGGAGGGCCACTGGTCCTTCCCCAGTTTCCACTGGCCCCGAGGTCTGGCAGGAACTGCTTATTCTCGACTTTGATATTGTCTGTAAATATAGACTTAGGTTGCCAGGGGAGGGGGTGAAAATCATGTGATAAAAAGAATGAGACAGAATCATTAAAAAAAAAAAAAACACCCCCAAACCCAAAAATACTACCCTTGCCTGGGGATGGAGTTAGGCCGGGGCAGAGTGCTCAGAAACCTGCCCCCACTCCCCAGCCCCCAGCTGTGGACGAGCCCCGCCCCTCGTCGGACTCCAGGGCACCACGGAATGTGACCCAGATTCTCTCTGAGCTGGGCCACCTGTCCTACCAGGATGGCGGCAGCCCCTGGGGGAACTAGTGACCTCTCTTCAGCATCTGTGGGACCATTTAGAACATGATTACTTTTCCTGCACACTGGGGAGGGGGGCCTTGGGGAGGACTGCCAGCCCGGGAGAAGGCAGCTTAATTACAAGACACAGGCCTCTGGGTTGACTCCGGTGCGCTGTCCTGCTCCGAGCTTTTGCTCTGAGACACCACGCCCCAGGGGAGGCAGAGGGGCTCTCCCCCTCCCTGCAGGGGACGTGGTGAGTGCAGAGGGCAGCGCTGCTGGCCCAGGATTGTGTCCGGGCGGCAGAGACCAAATCCAGGTGTGGATGGTGCTCAGGGACAGACTCCTCATGAGAACTTTCATAATCAGAGAGTGTGGCTCGCTGGGCAGCTAGCCAAGGGCTGGCCTGGAGGGATGGAGGGGTCTACGGGCGAATGGACTGGGCGGCTGGAATTTGCTTTAAAAGACGTGAGCCGCAGGAAGCACAAGAAAATGAAAAGGAGGGGGAAAAGTAAACGTGGCAAATCTGCCAAATTGAGAAATGTTGCCTTTTTTTAAAAATGTTTCCTTTTACATATCAATGTGTACACATACGTACAAGCTTATTATTATGATTTTTTGTGTGTGTGGGCATCACTGCCTCTGATGGTCGTGGGCGCTACCCAGCCGCTGCTGGATTTGAACCGCCAAGCCAGCAGGCTGCAGTTACGCACTCAACCACTTACGCCGCCGGGGCTCAGCCCAGCTTATTATTTTTTAAATCGTGACTGTTGAGAATCTGAAGGAGCGTCTTATTCTTCCCATTTGGAAAAATTTTATTTTTTTATTAACTATTTCTTTTTTAACTCTAACCAAGGTTTTAGATTTTAAATGTGAGATGAAGACCCTGTCCTGGGGCCTGCAGTCCCTCCCCTGGGAGCCGGGTACAGAGGCTGAGCTGCCATGAGGGAGGATGGGGCCAGAGCACCTGATGGCCGTCCCTCGAAGATGACATTCTTCCAAACTACCTGCTGCCTCCTCCTCCTCCCCAACAGCCCTGTCTGCTCCTCAAGACCGGCTTCCAGAGTCTTCCCCACGGGCCGGGGGACAGACTCCTCATGAGAACTTTCATAATCAGAGAGTGTGGCTCGCTGGGCAGCTAGCCAAGGGCCGGCCTGGATGGCTTCCCAAAGACCTGCCTCCCATGACTTGTTTGTGGAGGGGAGGGTGCTCTGAGGCACCGAGGGACCCGACTCAGCCCCCTCCTGGGCAGTAAATGACAGGAGGTGACAATTCTCTCTTAGAGGAGCGTGCGGAGGCAGGGACCTACCACACAGACCTTTCACGCCCACAGAGGGGCACCCTGATGCAGGGGAGATGGAACACGTGGGGGTCTCCTCTGCACCTCTTCTCCCAGAAAGCTGAAACCCAAGGTGCTTGACGATTATATCTGACCCAAGAGACACACCCACCAGGCTCAAAAGACAAACAGGAAAACCTGTCGCTACCATGCTGAAGTCGGCTGGGGGCAGCCTCACCGGTGGGTGTGCCACAGGCAGGAGTCACCACCTGAGGGTGTCTCTGTGAGGCCTTTGTTCTGAGAGGCTGCTGGGAGGACTTGAACTCCCAGCCTGGTAGTTAGCAGGTGACCGCAGGGACCATAAGGACTGCCCAAGGACTTCTCTGTTGGCTCAAAAACCAAACCAAACTCCCATTACCGCGGAGAGGCCAGGACAGGGCAGACGGCCCCGGGGGTGGCGGTTCCTGGACAGAAACTCTTTACAGAAGTAGGCAGACACATTTTTCCCCTGCAGAGCAGGTGGTGGTTTCGAACAGCTGATTCTGCCTTTAGCAGCCCTGGACCACCAGGGTTCCCATTGCCCTCTATTTCCCAGAAGCCCTAGAGGCACAGTCCCCTGGTTGATCCGGGGCAGGAGGCAGTGATAAGGCCACAAGGATGCCTGCCCTCCCAGTAAAGAAATGAGGGCTGTGTCAATGTGAGGCCCCCTCTTTCTCTTCCTTGTCCCCTGCTGGGGGGAATATAATCACACACCCCGCCCCACTCGGGGAGACCAACTTCAGTCTGAGCCCTCTCCACTCTGACAGGCTCCCAAGAGGTGGTTTCTGGAAGCCCCAGGCCACCCTCAGCCTCCACCACTCCCTAGTTGAACAAATAGTTACATCGGTCAGACGTCACTCATCTTTCATATCAATCTTGATGAAATGCCCACTGTGCTGGGTGCTGGAAAGGGAGTACCTCCTGGCTTTGAAGAGGCCAAACTCACTGCCATCGCGTCCATTCTGACTCACAGCGACCCTGTGGGACAGGGTAGAACCGGCCCTGTCGGCTTCCGAAACTGTAACTCTTCACAGGAACAGACAACCGAGGCTTTCTCCTGCAGAGCAGCCGGTGGCTGGGCTCGAACTGCTGGCCTGGTGGTTAGTGGCCCAGTGTGGAACCACTATGCCACCAGGGCTGCTTGTGGAGGAGGCTGAATGTGTACCAGTAAAGGAGGTGGCGTAGGAAAGGAAATGGCATTCCAAGCTGGGAGACAGGTCCCAGATCCCAAGAGCTGGGTGACCTTACGTGGCCACCTCACCAATCTGGGCCTCCACCCCCACCACCGACAATGACAGGGCTGGAGATGGTAGCTGAAGTGTTTCCCAGGGCTAATGGTCTAGGATTCTGAGATATGAAACAGGAGAAATATTACAAAGAAGGACTTGCACGGTAAGATGACCTGAAATGTATGTGGGGTGGGGGGAAGGGGGAAAAGCATGCACAGTGGGTGGTCTCTGGACCAGTCATAGCCACCGACTCTTGGGGGACAAGTAGGCAGGCACGCAGGAGTTGGAGCAGACTTATTTCTCTGATGAGCAGCTGTGCCCCTTGGCAGGGCTGTGCCACAGGGCACCCAGAGCCAGGAGCTGAGACTCACATGGGACACTGATTTCTGGAAAGGCCAGAGATGCCTGTTCATCCTGGTCCCTGCTCTCTGCCAGACCCTCCTGTTCTGACCCCCAGCCCCTCCCCTCCACAGGCCCCACAGGTCAGGGTGGCACCCCTCCCAAATTTCTCTGAACGCTGAGATCACCCCATCCCCTAACTCATCTTCCTCGCTGGCCGGTGTTACATAAGGAACGTCTCTCTCTTCCCCGGGTCTTCTACCCCACACCACTAGGCCTCCTCATATTCACCTCTTCTGGAGTCGGGAGAGTGGGGGGCACCGAGCGTCTTCCCTGTCCGGCCGACTCCTGAGCATGGGCTGGTGCCCCCAAACCTTAATGGCTGCAGTCCCTTCGATAGCTAAATGACACCGACCCTCCATGATCCAGCATCTGAGGCCAGCCAGGATGGGCCTCGTGTAACTCTCGCTGCCCTGTACTGAGGTCGACTGGGAACAGTTCCTATGTCCACACATACCTGCACACTCCCCAGCCTTCATTCTGGCCATGGTCCTGGCCAGAAGGACCTGAGCTCCTTGGCCGACCTAGATGCCACTTCCTCACGGGGAGGCTCCACCAGTCTGCGAACTCTGAACTCTGACCAACCCCAGCGGCCCTCAGCTTGCCCTGGGCCATCCCCTCCCCGTCGCCCTTCTTCAGTCCTTCGCCAGAGTTCTCCGTGTGCTTGTCTCTGAGCCCCGCTCCCACCCCTCCGCCCGCACACACTCAAGCAGAAGCTCCCTGTGGACGCAGCCTGTGCCCCCCGTCACTGCGGCCAGAAGCAGCCAGACAAGCCTGTTCCCTCAGGGGAAACAGAACCGCCTGTTCTTTGGAGGGAGACGGCTGGGGCGGGCTGCCAAGGCGCCTGGCAGAGGGAGGGAGGGGAGGGAGGGAGGATGCTGATGGTGCCCTGACGGGAGCCCGTCTCACCCATCCTGGAGACAGGTCTCCCCTGTCAGGGCAGCAGCGTGACTGGGACTTGATGAGTCACAGTCACAAAGTACAGAGCAGTCTCACGAGGGACGCTATACACACACACACACACACACACACACACACACACACACAGCCGGACACGCCATTTCCCAAGCAGAGATCGCAGCCAAGCCCCTGGGAGACCTGCAGGCCAGCACCTACTCTGACTTGGCCTCTCCACGTCCTCCTGCCTGGGGCAGGGATACCACAGGGGTTGCTCCCTGAGGCAGAGGAGTGGGATAGGAAGTGAGAGGACCCATGCGCCCAACAGGATGGCTGCCTGCCTCACCCCAGGCTCTACATGTGAGGATACGGTCTCCCTTGCTGGCTCACCGGGGTCACCTGTCATTGTCGGTGAGGCGCTGAGGCCCGGAGCGGTTCAGTAGCTCCCCAGGGTGGCGCAGTTTGAGATCCCCGGAGCTTGTGGTGGGGCCCGGAGAGTCTTAGCCACAGTCTGCCATAACCCCACCCCACAATGTGGCACCCGTCCGGGGTGACGTGATCTCCCTGTGGCCCTGATGGTCACTGCACGTAGTCACGGCCGAGCTCCCCCAGGACGAGCAGGCAGCAGTAGAAGGGACCAAGAGTGGGCCTGCAGAGGACGCTGCCTGGTGGGGAAGGGGGTTCTGAGCAGGCCCATTGAGGGGAGAGAGCACAGGACAGAGGAGACCCCCAAGTGCCCCTTTCTAGAACCTTCTTCACTCACCAGCCCCCAAATGGACACAAGACTACACCCTGCCAACCCTATCTGCCAGGCCAGTCATGGACGGGGTGGATGGAGCTGTCCTGGAGACTCACTGCTTCACTACTTCACTACTCACTACTTCACGGGGAACGAGAGTGGGACAGAAAGTTGAGCATGGAAAAAGCTGGGGGCCCACTGCCTTCCGGGTCCGTGGCCAATTCCAGGTCTTCCCACCACATTCCTGGTCCCGAGCCAGCCCCTCTCGACGGCGCCTTCTCCCTAAGCATGCGTGCATGTTGGTATTGTTATTATTACTGCTGCGGCAATTGCATGGCCCGATGTCCACTCCGGGGACAGCACAGACGTTAGCTCATAATAATGATATTCTTTGCCTCGAGGCAGAAAGCTGTGCAAGGCAGGGGCCTGCCAGCTTTCTCCCAGGCCTTCCCACGGGGGACTCTGCCCGCCACACTCCCGCTTCCTCCTCTGGGAAGGCCCCGCCAGGATGTCAAAGCAGCCAGAAGCAAAACATGCAGGGGAGCCCGTGCAGGAAAGGACGGGTCACACTGGCTGGAGAGGCTGGGCCCCCCGGTAGTATTGTAACATATTACCTCCTGCCTCCTTCTCTCTGTGGCATGTCCCCGCACAGTGCGGGAGGTCAGGGTGTGCTAGGCAGAGCTGGGGAGGCAGGTCTCACAACAGCCAACCGGGGGATATCCACAGACAGACAGACAGATAGACAGACCGAGAGTGGGGCAGTTCGACCCCTGGGAAGTGACAGGTCTGGGACTGCAAAGCCCAGGTGACTGCCACAGACCCTCAGTCCCTGAGACAGGCCTGCAGAGGCGGAGGCAGTGAGTCCAGCGCCTCTCACCACCAACGTCCAGCTGTGAGGACATGCCTCTTCCCACACCTTGGCCAATGGCCCGTGAGCTTGGCCCACGGCAGCAGCAGGCTTGATCTCCCTTCCCCTCATGCCTCCCCGTGCGGCTCAGCGCCCTTAGAAGCTTCCAACCAGTCCACAGAAGGGGGCAAACACACAAACAGGGCAGGAAGAGTCGGTCTTTTTCTTAAGTAGGGGAGAATCCCCCACACACCCCTAGTTCCCACCACTCAGGGTGACCCTACGCGTGGCTCAGAAGGAGGTCTCCAGGAGGGAATAGAACCCCACGCCCCTTTCTGCTGGCAGCACCCAGACTCACTGTGCAGACAAGGCACGTGCAGAAGCGGGTGACGCCACCTTCCCCGAATTGCAACGTGAGGACACAAGCCAGCTAAGGAGTCTGACCTAGGTCGTGAGCCCACGGTGAGGCGCCAGCCGGCCCCTGCCTGCTCACCCATCGTGCCTCCGCCCTGGCCTTTTGATTCACACCGAGTTCTGGCTCAGATCCGTGGTTCAATGAGCTTATGACACCCTGAACCTTAGCTCCACAAAGCCGTCCCCACCCAACTAACTCCCGCTGGGAAGAAAGAGAGGTGGAGGGAAGCTACTACAGTCGACACCCCAACTCACGGCCAGCGAGTCGATGCCCCCGCACAGTGAGCCCCAGGACTGGGCAGAATGGCTTCTGGGAGGTTCCACAGCTGTAGCTCCCTGGAGCTGGCAGAAAGCCCCACCTTTCTCTGGAGGAGGAGCTGGTGGTTTCAAACTCAGAACCTTGGGGATAGCAGTTCAACGAGACGTAACACTAGACTGGTCCTGAAGAAGGGTGTGTGATTCTGCAGCCTCCTTCTCAGCATTTTAGGGACCCAGGGCTGAAACCCTTCTGCACCCCACAGCCAGAGCCTGGCCTCCCCAGGAAGGAGAGAGAGCACGAGACGCTCCTGGCCAGGAAGGGGGTGGATGGGCAGGTGACAATTTCTGTTCTCAAGGTTCTTTAACACGGTGGCAGCGGCAGATCGAGTCCCTGCCCTCGGGGACCCTGCAGGCTGGTGAGTGCTTATCCGTCCTTACCCTCAGGAATCCCTAGTCCTAGAGGGGAGCACACCTCCGCCCCTTGTCTCCCAGGAACTTCTGAAGGGCATCCTGCAAAGGTTGGCCTGGGTCCCGAGACGCAGCCAGGCGGCTCAGGGTCCTTCTGGGGGCCAGGCCTCCCTGAGGCAGAGAAGCCAGGTGCTCAGAGACAGGAGGCAGACAGCACACCCCTTCAGGAGAAGGCAGGTGAGCAGCGGGGAAGAAGCACACATGTAGAACACTCATCCCCATCACACTCACACACACACACACACACACACACACACACACACATGCAGGCAATCTCCACCCCAGCCTCTGACCTTCCGCCCCCTCGCTGCCTTGGAGGAGAGGCAGGAAGGGGAGCGCTGCTATTTCTCTCATGGACACGGCAGGCCTCAGGGAGGGAGGCAGTTGGCAGCATAGGGCAGGGCAGCAAAGTCTATTACACATCCTCCCGTCGGCTCCACACGGGCTTCTGAGAGCAAGGGCTGGGCCAGAAAGAAGCCCAAGCATGCGTGGGGATCGAAGCCTGTGCTGATCCGAGGCACGCACCTGGGACCGCACAAGATGCTCTCAGCGCCGGCACCTGCTCTCAGAGGGCCCGGACCGGGGGCGGGCGGGGGGTGGGGGGCGTTGGGTGCTCCTGCTTCTTCTGGAGCCCTTCCCTCTCAGACAGAAGGACCGTCCGTCCATGAGGCCAGGCTCTCCGATGGCTGAAGCCAAGCTCCCTCCTCCAGAAATCAGGAATTGGCAGAACCAACCAGAGATAGGGGCCTTCAGGGTTCCCAAGACCCAGCAAGTAGACGCTTCTCTAGGCGTCCCTAAGCAGAGGTGTGTGGGTAGATCCAATCCTCTCACACTGGAGTCCTCGTCTGGCCGGAATGGATATAGAGACACCTGAGGGGGTGGCGACACTGTTGCAACATGATATGAATGGGGCATCCTGGCCTCTGCCCACCTCTGCCCCCCCCCTCGACTGCTTCTGAGTGTGGCCCCAGCTTTGGGTTCCTCTATCCTTCTCGGCCTCCCGACAGCCTGGAGAAGGCAGGCTGGCATTTCCCATGGACTGCCAATCTGACGAGCGTGTCTGTGTACACATGGGCACACGAGCATGCACGGGCGGGCGCTGGTGTGCCGCTGTGCCCATCTGCCCTGCGGGGCAATGATAGTTAACAAGTAAGTAAATAGCAAAAATAGCCTCAAAGGGGCCGGCAGGCAGAGGGCCAGGGTGGCCAGGCGCGGGGCCAGTACCCTGAAATGCCAGATGTTAACTTAGCCACAAAGTAAAATTTTAAAAAGGTCCGTCCTGAGGCGGCCTCCACCAGCTAGGGCCAGGAACCGCCGTGGTTTCTGGGGCATTTCCAGAGCAGCGCAGTGTGGGGTGGGTGGGGAGAGGGAGGGCCCACTGTCCAGCAAGGGCAACCCAGCAAGGGAGCAGCACGCAAGGCTGTGAGCACGCAGAAGCCGGTCGGCCCCTTCCCCGAGGCCTGCATCCTTCTGCACAGCTGGCCAGCCCTGTGTCCAGCCCAGGAGGCCACGACTTCATCACACCCGCGCTCAAGCCACTCTCTTAGAAGAAGGGTTTGACTCACTGTCTGCCTGCCAGATCCCCGGAGTCACCTGAGACCACCCTCAGGTCTGGCCCTGTTATCTGTTCTCTTCATCCCCCAGCTCGCCCCACTCAGGCCTCTGGAGGGAAGGCTTATCTTCCGAGGTTCTGCGGACGCTGTGGAATCACAGATCTCACACGGGAAGGGCCGACAGTGGTCATCTGCTCTTTGCCAAGGGCACCAAGGCCTAAAGAGGTGGGGGTCTTCTAGTCGGAGGCCTGTGCCAACACGCACACCTCACTGACAGCCAGCGTCCCTGTGGCTGCCCGGACATCTTGTCTACTGCTGACATATCCTACTGCTGGGCTAGCTCTGAGTCCCTGCTCTCTGACTACCAACCGCCTCTCAGTTTTCCTCTCTCCCCTGCTCCCTTTGCAACTCCCCCACCCCCACCCTATCCCTGCTTTGCCTGCAGGAAACGTCAGCACGGGCCCAGCAGGACATGTCCCCCCAACCTGCCTCACCACCGCATGGTGCCTCCCCATGGAAGGACGTGGCCTCCCCACCCCACCCCCCACCCTGAGGACAGGGGGCACCTGGGTCTTGATCCTTCCCCCACCTAGGCAAGGCAGTGCAGGGCAGAACTGTATCCCTGGGTATCTGAATCCAATTGTTTGGGGCGTTTGTTAAAAACCCAAGTTCACTTAAAAAAAAACAAACTCAGGTCCCTGGGATTCCTCCATAGACTATCTGGATCAGAGGGCTTCCCGGGGACTCCTTCTTGCACCCACAAGCTTGGGCTCAGAGCAGGGGCACTGGTACCCCCTTGTACCACTTTCTAATGTGGAGCCTTGAGCAGGCCACTTCCCTCCCAGAGCCTCAAGTCTCAGGTCGAAAGCATGTTCCTCTCTGGGGAGAGAGAAAGAAGCTGCAGGAGCGTATGAGGAACCTGGAGCCTGGGGAGGACTGGCTGAGTGAGGGCTGCAGAGGCAGCTGTCGGACGCCCTTGGCGAGTCACAGTCTCAGGAAGTCACAGGGGCAGGTCTACCCCGTCCGAGAGGGTCACCGTGAGTTGGAAGAGACTGGGAGGCGGAGCGCGAGTGGGATGTTGCGTCCAGCACCGTGCCTGGAACCTGGTCAGTGAGGGTAGAGAATTGGCAGCATCCTCCTGGCTTTAGGCTGGGCATTTCCAAAACATGACTGTTTCCCATCAGCCTGAACATTCCTCTCCATGCCAGAACCCAAGGGGGGTCAGAGTGAAGTATGGGGGAAAAGGAGCTGTGGCTCAGAGACCTGGGTGCCACCGCGCACACACCCATCTCTAGCAGGCTGCAGCACACCTGTACATCCAGAACAGACCCTGCAGTAAAGGAGGGGCTTGCCTGCTCCATGGAGTGCCTGTGTCCAAGGTAGATGGACATGCCATCCCTCAAAGCGCCCTCCCGTCTGAGCAGGCAGACAGAGCATCCTCCTCTCTCAGGCACGTTCGCCCCATGCTCTCCCCTCTGCCAATCAGGCGTCATTACTCCCGGGGCTGGAGAAGTCTGGGTTCACATAAACACACAGGCCACTCAATTAATTAAGGGCAGAGAGAGGCACTTTGCTCTGAGGCCACCTGATTACTCATTACCCAGAGGGGTGAGAGCAGGAGAGAGGCTGGATGAGGGGGTGAATGCAAGAGGAAGAAGCGTGCCCCCCCACCCCCATCACTCAAGGGGCTTATCCACCTATGAGGCCAGTTCAGAGGCTTTTCCACTTCTGGAAAACCCCAGGCTCTGATCCACTGCACTATTTCCAGGGATGGGAACACCTCTGTCTCATTGTACACATACAGCCTCTCGCGCCCCCCTGCTCTGCATTAGAATTACTTGTCCGGCTCACGACACCTGGGGGTGATGGGCCCCAGCAGGAGCCTCAGAGCTGATGACTCAACTTGGGCAGAGAGTAAATGTCTACCCATCACTCCAGGACCAGCTCCCCTGACCCCACCTCTGCTTTACTGAGCTAATGAAGCATGGGTGCAGATGGCCCCCACACCCCCATCTCCCCCAGCCTCACACAGCACAGAGCCCTCCTGGACGTGACCACAGCACACACACTCCACGACCCTTCCTTGTTCAGAACGGAGTCAAGAGAGGGATCGGGCCTGTGCTTTGAACTACCAGGCTCTCTGCCGTTTACTTTCCAGAAGACCCAGTGGTGTGGTGGGTTCTATGTTGTGCTGCTAATCTCAAGGTCAGCAGTTCAAAACCACCAGCTGCTCCAAGAGAGAAATAGGAGATCTCGCTCCTCCCGTGAAGAGGGACAGTCTCGGGGCCTGACACATTTGGAGTCAACTCCTAGATGGCAGGGAGGCTGATGCTGGGTTTGCCCTTTACTTCCAAGAAGTGAAGATACAGAGAAAAAGTAAAGAGGTCCCAATGAAAACAGGAGACATGAACACTGTACTTTTTGCAGGAATAAGGGAAACCGTCAGCAAAGAGATAAAAGGTCTAAGTCAGGGGTCCTCAAACTGCGGCCCGCGGGCCACATGGGGCCCGCCGAGAACACCTATCCAGCCTGCCAGGTGTTTTTGCCACCGCTGCTGTCCTGCTTAGCAGGCGACTTCTCCCAGGCCTGTAATTTGTTCATAGTTTTGTTTTGTTCTTTAACTGCAGGTCAGCCAACGGTCTGAGGGACAGCGAACTGGCCCCCTGTTTAAAAAGTTTGAGGACCCCTGATCTAAGTAAATAACACGAGCAACCAAGCGACCTCACAGATGCGTGTGGAGTACTCTGCCCTACAGCAACACTGTCCCCACTCTGCTCCACCCAGGCCAGAGAGCAAGGCCTAACCCAGCCAGAGCATCGGACAGTCACGGGGCTGCCAGAGTCGGTGCCCTCACCTGGGCACCGCAAAAGGCAATCGATTTAACACATGAAAAGACTGAACAAGACCGTGCTTCAAAATGAGAGGATGAGAGAACTTAAAAAGAGATTTTAGTATACGTAAGCCATGTGGATGGCATGGTATGTGAATTAGGTGTCAATAAGCAGTGTTTAAAGATCCTGAAATCAAATGAGGATGAAATCACAGCAGGCAAAAGCCATTTAAAAAGAAGGGCCAAAAGACATGAGAAAAATGAATAATTTATAAATTGTCGAGGGGTCATGAGGAATGGAAGGTGGAGCGGGGGGGGAAGAGCTAATACCAAGGACTCAAGTCGAAAGAAAATGGTTTGAAAATGATGAAGGAAGCATGTACAAATGTGCTCAACACAATGGATGGATGGATGTAGTAAAATGATTTTTTTTAAGAAGATCCAGAATCAATGACGTTAACGCGACACCTTGAACAATTTTTTTAAGTTTTTTTTTTTAAACAAAAGTTTACAGTCGCCAGAAGAAAGAAAATTTACAAAGGCTTGAACACTAAATGACACAGGAAAACAACCAAAAGAATCCACAAAGGAGGAAGTTGGTTCTTAGAGAAGATGGATCAAATCAACAAATGAATACAAATAAGCAGTGTGCGGATGACAGGGGGAGGTTACCACAGAACCAAAGGGGTACAAAGGATTGAAGCAGAATATGACAAAAACTGTGCTACAACAGACTAGAAAACCTACCAGGAATGGACAAATTTCTATAAGGACACTACATACTGACACTAATACACTATGAGTTAGAAGTTCTGAACAAGCCTATAATGCAAAAAGAAACTGGTTGTAAGTTTATTCTGTGTGTGTGTGTGTGTGTGTGTGTGGCATCACTGCCCTGGTGGGAGTAGGAAGCCCAGCCTTGCTTCTGGAGAGCTGCTGCTGGATTTGAACTTTCAACCCTGTGGGCCGCAGTCCCACACACAACCACTAGGCCACCAGGGCTCAGCCCTTATTCGCTTTTTTAACTCACAACAAAAGCAAGCCCAGAGCAGAGAATTTGACCATGCATGCAGAGAAAGGTTAACACCGCTTCTACTCAAACGATTGCAAACCATAGAAAGGGAAGGACTCTTCTTGATGAGGCCAACACAGCCCTGCTATTAAAGGCCCGAGTGCCCTATGGCCGCCTCTAGACTGGGGGCTACCACCACCAGCTGCTCTGCCAGGATCACTTTGAATGGTCCTGGTCAGAATGTAGAACTACACAGAGATCAGACTTACTGGACTGAGGGAGCGAGGAGGCACTCCTGAGATGACTGCCCTAAGACAGCCTCTTAAGCAGGAAAACACCACTCTCAGAGGCAAATAACAGGATGGCCCATAAAGTCAGCTTCTTCAGACCAGCCCTACAGGAGGCCCCAGGGGTAAGTAGCATGTGCCCTGAAATGAGGCAGGAAGGGGAGGGAAGGGAGAGCGGTGGGAAGCCAAAAAACAATGGAAACCATGACCACGCTGACCCGCTGGCCATATGGTAGCCAACGGCACAGGACAATCTGTAAGAAGATCGGGCTGAGCCCCGGTGGCCTAGTGGTTGTGTGTGGAACTGCAGCCTACAGGGTTGTCAGTTCAAATCCAGCAGCAGCTCTACACACACACACACACACACACACACACACACACACACACACAAAAGAGTTCCAGTCTCAGAAACACACACAGGACCATTCTACTCTTCCCCCCCCCCCAGGGGTACTATGACTCAGTATGGTTTCAATGACTGCGAATGGGGGAAGGAGGGGGCAAGCACACTAGAGAGGCAGAGATGGTCAGAGACATTGAGGTCTCCAAGGAGCCAAGCTAAGGAGTCAACCCAAGAGAAAGTCTTCCCCTAGACTCTAGGGGCCAGAGCCCACGCTTTGAATTCAGACGCCTGGACTCTGAGACGGTGAGGAAAACGTTTGTCTCACAATTCAGGGAGCTAAACCATCCGCTTCCGGTGTATCAGGACCATCCGCTTCTGGTGTTTCCGTAAGAGCAGCACGAGATAACTACAGAGCCGGTCTGAAGGTGGTATATTGCTACCTGCCAAGGTCAGCAGTTCAAAACCACCAGCCTCTCCTTGGGAGAAAGACAAGGCTTTCCACTCCCATAAAGAGGGACCGTCTCAGAAACCCAGGAGGACAGCCCTAGCCCCGTCCTATAAAGTCGCTAGGCGTTGGCATGGCTGGATGGCAGGGAGAGATCATTTCAAGTGCCCCAAGGTCAAATGGGAAGATGATCCCCCTTCAGAGGCAGCAGGGCCAGCCATGCCGAGCTCAGGGGTGATGTCAGCAGGTGCCTTAACTGGATTTTCTAGGCCACTGTCACCACAGAGGGGGAAACAATGAATGTAAAGATGAGAAGGGCAAGCCCAAATATGGGTGAAGGCAGCAGTAAATAAAGACACTGAAAAGTACGGGGGGTGAGGATGGGGGGTGGACAATTTCCTTACATGCCATAGCATGTGCAATTGTGCAACCTCGGTAAAAACAACCAAAAAACGAGTGGTTAGAGAGGTAAACATGGATACATATATAAGCAGGCATATGTGAACAAATGCACCCATGTTCACAAGTCTCTCTGTAGACACATGTCTACATCTACATATATAACCAATGACATAGGTGGCACAGTTATGAGGCTTCCTTGATACAGCCAAACGACTTGCAGGATTGGATCCCAGGCTGAATAGGCTTGGAACCACAGGGGCACAACTGAGTCAATTGGCATACAGATGTTCTACATCCTAGTTTGAAGAAGACACATCTGGGGCCTTAGAAGCTCTTTAACAACCATGGGAGGCACCACACTGGTCTCTATCCACGTGGAACAAAAGACAATCGAAGAAGTCAATCTCATGGATGAAGGGTCCCCAGAAACCACAGTCCCTTTTAACCTGAGACCAGAAGAGCTAGATGGTGCCCGGCTACCAAGACCAACAGTTCTGACCGCGAGCACCACGTAAGGAAAGCTAGAACAAACCTCAAACCCGAAACAAGGCCAGACCTACCGGTCCAACAGAGATTAGAAGAACCCCAGAGACTGTGACGCCAAGGTAACCTTGGAAGGTGCAATGGAAGCTGTCGACAGGTCGTCTTTCAGCCAGATAATAGATTCGCTTATAAAATAAACAGTTCAGCCAGCCAGGTTCCCCCTTACACAATGGGCTCCATGAGACCAAATGGTCAACATTTACCCATAAGCAAAGGGGAGGCGGCGGCAAGGCAGGGATGGCAAACCAGACCAATGGACGCAAGAATGGAAACGCCGGTCAAAAAAGTAACTAATGGCAGAGAACAACCTGTATAAAAACTGTGAGAGGGGAACCCACCCTGCTGGGTAGGCGCCCTGGTGGCATACTGGTTACACATTGGTCTGCGATCTACAAGGTCTGCGGTTCAAAACCACCAGTCACTCCGAGGGAAGAAAGATGGGGTTTTCTATTCCCGTGAACGGTTATCATCTCAGAAACTCACAGGGGTTGCTCAGCCCTGTCCGGCAGGGGTCACCATGAGCCGGCATCGACGATGAGACAATGAGTTTGTTTTTTAGGATCTGGTGGGTAGACGTCCACCTTGACGACAATGGAGTAGGATTAACCGGTAAATAAATAAATGCAAAGCAAAATCCTAGATGAACTCTCCCCAGCAGGCCCAGTTCCAAAGAAAAGATCACGCTGTTCAGAGAGGACTTCACCTGGCCTCACCTCCTGGTTCTGGGTAAAGAAGCTTCCTAGGCGCCAGCCCTACAAAACTCTCCGCCCTCAACCGGGGCTCAGGAGCATCGGCCTCCTTCATCCCACCCCAGTGGAGCACTGGGACTGCTCGGAGGATGCTGGCAGAGAAACAGACTGGCGTATCCATGTGCCTACGGACAGACTTGGGAACGCCTTTTTATATATGCATCCACATTTACCGCTCTCCACGATGCAAGCCCCAGCGAGCTCATCCTTCGTGAAGCTGCCCACGAAGCAGACGATGCTCCCTTGTCTCTGCCACACACGCACACGGGGAGTAAAAGCAGGCTCAGTAAAAACAACTGAAAAACAAGTGAGTGGTTAGAGAGGTAAATAGGGATATATATATTTAAGAAGGCATATGTGAACACAGGCTCGTCGGGAGCTGCCGAGTTGAAGAAAATGTGCTGAGCTAACTACCTGCTGGGGGCCAGGTAACAACGGTTTGGCACTCGAATGTTTGCCTCCCCCCACATGGAAGACCCTGGTTTGCATCTCAGCCAAGGCGCCCCCTGGCCAGTGGAGGGTGGCGGCTGCTTGGATGCGGAGCAGGCTGGGTGGGGCTTCCAGACTAAGGCAGACGAGAGGAAGAGAGGCCTGTGGTCTGCTTCTGAAAATAAGCCAAGGAACGCCTCACGGGTCACAAAGCTCTGACCTGCACCAGCTCATGGGGGCGGTACAGGGTTGTTCCAGGAGCCCAGGACCCAGCAACCAAGAAGAACAACAGTACTGATGAGCAGGTGAACTTCCAGCAAATCCATTCACCCTCCCAGCAGTATTAACTGATTATTTCCTATAAACAGTGCTCTAGTTTGCACTCCGGACAAACAGAGTCGCAGAGATGAACGAATGTCGGGACAGTGGTAAGGCCATGCATGTTTGTGCAATTCCGCCACCCCCACCCCCCCCCAACTCCCCCTTCTGGCCTCAAGCCATCAGTGAGTGAATGCTGAAGAGGTCCAGAGTTTCCCTTTAGGGTGATGAGAAAGCTATGGGGCCAGACTGTAGGGATGAGTGTCCATCATGAACGTAATTAATATGACTGAAAGGTGCAGGTCATCTTCCTGGACCAACAGGGATGTCATCTTCCTGGACCAACAGGGATCAGCTGTCACGGCACATGATACTTTACTTTACTTTACTAAGTGAAGTATATACTTTACTAAGCAGTCCTCCTGGCAAAGTGCTCACCCACCGGGTGGCTAAGTTCAAGGACAGCAGTTTATATAGAGATCGTTTTATCGGGGCCTCTGACGGCTCTTATAACAATCCACACACCAACTGAATCAGACACATTTGTACATAAGCTGCCATCATCATTTTCAGAGCATTTTCTTCCTGCTTGAGCCAGGGGCAGCAGTTCTAAGCCACCACCAGCTTGGCTGGAGAAAGACCGGCCTTTCTTCTTCTTGGACACCCGGTGGGACGGTCCTGCCTTGTCCTCCAGGCCACTGTGGTCACCCTGTGCTTTATTGCAATCATTCATCTGAATGCGTTAAGCCTGGGTATTTTAATCTCCAGAAGAATTTTATCGCAAGAAAAAGATTATATTAAATTAAAAAAACAAACAAACAGAGGCAGCCAGGGTTCCTATTGACCAACGGGCATTTGTTGATCGCTAACAGACCATCAGGGAATGTCAGGTAAGGTTTGCTGCTTTGCTCAGAGGGCTCATCATGAGGAACAGTCATTTTCTAAAATATTCTTACAGGGATGGCATGGCACTAAGCCTTTTATTGAGCCACATTTGGGGCTAATTGCTGGTGATAAGAGCAACATAAATATCCCCAGCCACAGGCTGGCCTGACAAGGTTTTATACACCCGTCACCCGCCGCCAAGTTTTCTTCCCCTCTTCCACGCCTGCAATAATTTTTAGTGGCCATCACTCTCGACTGAATCACCACAATAAACACTTTCACTATCAACAACCTGCCTTTCAATAGAGCCATAAATCAGCCACGGCCTAATCCGCATCATCCCCTCTGCCCACGAGGGTAGGTGAAGGACAGCGGGGGCCCAACCCAGTCCAAAGCAGCTTCTCGGGCTCATGCCCAGCCCCCTGGCCCAGGAGGACCCGGCCTTCTCTGGGCTGGGACAAGCCGGAGGACAGTCCCTCTGCCTCCCATGCCTGCAGCTCTGCCTGGCTATTCATCTCTTCTATGCACGTACACACGCAGACACACACACACACAGCGCTGAGGACAAGGAGGTGCCGGGCTGCTCCCCCACAAGGGGACTCCTCTTGGGAACTGGTGCGGTGGACCATGTTCCTATTTACTGCCCTGGCCGCTTCCTTCCTCATTTTACTAACAGCTCGATGGGTGCTTGTGTGTGTGTGTGTGAAGGTGGACGTGGACTGTGCCCCATCTCAACAGTGTCGAGGGAGCTCGCTGCCCTTGGTTTGTACTGTGACGGGACCCGCCCGGCCCCCGTCTTAGCGAAGGGGTAATTCAAAAGGGGCAGGGGCAGAAAAGGCAGCAGAAGAGAGGGGAAGCCAAGAGCACAAGCGCGTGGGGGGCTCCTCCCAACACCGCCCCTCCCCCCAGACCAGAGGCGGATGGAGCTCAGAGAGAGGGCAGGAGGGGTAAGGATGGAGACAATTTCTACAGCCAGGACCCCGGGCTCAGGGCCAAAAGGTCAGGCTCTCCCCGCATTGTGCCTCACCCCCACCCCCACCCCAGGACCTCGGAGCTACATGTTGGTCCAGGTTGCACGGTTACTGGTCTAGGGAAGGCGCAGCGTGAGGGGCCTTCTCTCCCAGAATTCCTTGTGGACTCTGAGAGCGGGCACTGGTGACTGCGCCAGAACGCAGGGCGGGTAGGGACCTGCACACGCCAGGGAGAGTCAGCAAGCAGGAGGGCTGGGAACAGATGAGGTCGCTGCTCTCAGAGGGCTGACAATCAAGTGAAAAGGCCGATAACGAAACACGCCCACCACAACCATTACAAACCCGTGTGAATGCTACGAAGCAAAAAAAAAAAAAAAAAAAGAGGATGTTTCTAATTTAGGTTCGCTGTCGAAGGTTTGGGAAAGGTGTAGGGTCCATGAGGGACTCAAGGCCAGCCTGTTCACGACACAGAGCCCTCTGGCCCCTTCCTTCCCAGCTCTCTCTGCTGAGCTGTCAGGGCCACTTGCCCACTGGCCTGGCTGGAACCAGTTACCACCTGGGAGCCGGTCAGGAGAACGATGGGAGCCGGGCATGCTGCCTGGTAAAACTTAGGGTAAAGGGAACTTGGCCACTAGGGACCAAGACACAACTCAGGAGCCTGGGGCACAGGGCGGGGCAAGTAGGACAGGCCACAAAAGCAAGACTGCATCCTCCTTTGATGAGTCTTAGCAAGGCCGTTCATAAGCCTGGAAGTGACCAACTCTGCAACTGTGGGCCTCTGCCCCCCGGGAGTCAAGACAAGAGAAGAAAAATGGAAATACAAGGAACCCAGTGGTCTAATGGGCCACTCTGACCTCCATGACCCAGGATGAGAGAGATCTAGATGGTGCCCAACTGCCATTACCACGTGCTCAGAACAGGATCCCATTAGAGGTTCCTGCCCAGACAGAGGGCCAGTTTAACACTCAGGTCCTTCTGTTGTCCTTCAGGTCTGGAACTCAGCCCCACGGCTCCATGTTCAACTGAAGAGATAGCTAGCTTCCTAGGGGGAACAATAGGGAGGCACACACTCCTTTTATATAACCAATCGTGTTCGCCCCACGGGGCAGCAGGTGCCAAAAAGCAAAGTTTAAGCTGGAAAAACGGGAGAAATGGGAACGGGCAGCACAGGGAGGAAGTGGCAGGAGTGATGTTACGCTGTGTGGGGACTGCAGCCGGCGACATGGCGTGACAGGTGTAGGAGCTGCTGCACACAAAACTGACGATGTGCTCTGTGAACCTTCATTCAACTCACAATAAAGTTTTTTGGAAAATCAAAACAAAGCTACCCACTAGCAATATTCCTGCTGCAGCCTCATGAAAAAGCACAGACAGGGCCTGTCCCTGGCATCTACCTCTGGGTGTCCCTGGGGTGTCACAGGGTCACCCTGGGCTTGCACACGGAGCCACCACTCTCATCCCTCTCCCTGGCCATGGCCCCTGCTGCTGGTGTCACCAGAGGTGCCATTCCCAGCAGTTCCCTGGCAACATCCTTCCCTCCCCCATCCTGCCTGTGCATGGGCACTGTGGTAGTTACATAATCTGTCATTGTCTTGAGACTATGACGAGTGAAGAAGTGGAGGTTAGCCCGTCGATCTGATCATTTGAAGGCGCTAAGGAGAGAAATAGCTCCCTGGAGGTGGAACACACGTTCATTCTCTGCTTGGCATTCCTGTGGACAGGACGGGGCTACGCTCGAGCCCTGGAGCTGGCACTGAGATGTTTCCACCGCCACTGGATCCACAAGACCTCTTACCCACTGGCCAGTGAGCTCCCTGCATTTCAGCATCATTGCATGTGTTGCATGAGTCTGAAGAGGAATTTACAGACTGGTTTCAGATGTATGGGCTAATCTCAGACTTACGGACTTGATCTGGACTGGGCTGGAATGTTTTCCTAATGGACAATTACTCTTTATGTAAAGCTCTTTCTGATACACATGAGTGTCTATGCATTTGTTTCTCTAGTCTACCCAGACTACCACAGGCAGCTTTGACCGGGGGAAGCCTGGCGGCGAGCCTTCCAAATCCCCAAAAGAAGACATGAAGATACAATCTCAAAAGCCCACTCGCTAAAGGAAGGCACTTGGCTCTTTTCAAGGAAACCATTTCCCTGTGGTTTCAGGGAAAAGAGACCTCACAGGAGAGGTGGGCTTAAAGAGATGTTAAACTACGCTTGGGGGATTTCTGAGCTGGTGAGTTCGGGGGAGCCGGCAAAAATGGCATGGTCAGAAACACTCTACCCATTTCTGTGGAGTAAGTCCAGGCACACAGCAGTCCTGCAAGGTGGGGGAGAGAGAGCCTGGCATCAGGCTTCCAAGGGTATAATCTGTAGCCCACCACCCGCTCTCCCTGTGTCAACATCAGAGTGATCAGTACGTCTCCCCAGGGCTCCTCACGGGGGGGGGGGTTCCACTGCAGACCAACTGCTGAAGGGGACCCCGCAGAGAAACAATGATCAGGCCAACCCCCAGGGCAGCCACGACGTTTAGCCTCCGCCCCCGTTCCCTGTCCGGCCACAGAACCCAGGATACCCAGCAACCTCACCCCCAAGCTAAGCAAGCCTAGAGCCCCTTCCGCCCCCTCTCCTGGGGTCCCCCCGTGGCTTCTGCATAACACCACTCAGGGACTCTTTCAAGGAAGCAGCTGGTCCCAGGAGCCATCTCTGCCTGCCAAGCACTTTCATGCCACCTTTGGGCACAAACTAAAATCACGCAGCCCCCAAGCCTGAGCGCAATGGTGACTGGCACAGCTCTCGAAGGCAGCCAGACTGGACTCAGCACTGTGCATCAACCAGAAGGAGCACTGGGCTTGGCGTCAGAGATCTGGATTTGGCTGGTTGAATGAATAACGGTGTGATGGGCAGAGGACGGGTCACTCTGCGCTTCTAGCTCCTCCTCTCTGGAAGGGTATCAGCAGCTCAGAACTGCATCTTCCCACCCCGCTGCGAGGACCCCTACTGGCCTTCCCTGTCTGGACTGCTCGAGAAAGGGGCCCACACACCCATCGCTTAGCCTCAGTTCCTCGCCCGTGTCCATGGGGCTGATATCGCCCCACAGGGCTCCCCTGAGGGTGACCTCTCACAGGCAGAATGCCAGGTCTGTGTTCTGGGATTCTCGGCCCACACCCCCCTGCTTTCAGTACCCAGGCAGGCCTGCAGGGGGAGGAAACTGAGGAGAGAGATCAAGGCAGCGACCTGGCAGGGTCATAGGAGCAGGGCCCAGCCTCGGGACTCCACAGTCAATGTCTGTCCCATCCTAGCGCGTCACCTGCTCAGAGCGGCTGAGGCAAGCACACAACCCCATACCCGGGGAAGTCCCGCAAAGTGCAAATGAAAGAGCTGGTGCCGGAGCCAGTGTCTGCTCCAGCTCTCAGGCCAGGCAGCACATCCTTGTCTCGTGGGGGTGGCCAAGCTTCACTCCCAGGCCCGTGAACAGCAATGGCCTGGGCGGGTTCTGTGGGAGAACACTCGGCTGCCAGGCGACCCACGCACCGCAGCAGGAGCAAGGACTCACCGCCCCTGTTGGTAGAGCCCCGTGTGTTTCCCAGATGCTGAAAGGTTCGCCAGATCTCCCAAAGGAACATGGACCAGGGCAGAGGTTCGGCAGCTTCCCTCTGGAATTCCAGCCAGTGAAATCTCCGGGAGCCACAAGAGCGACGACGACGACTCTTCGTGGAACAAACGGGAGGCCTTTTGCCCCACTCCGTGGCATCAATCGACAACAGCGTGGGACACACCTGGGTTTTTTTCCAAAGGTCCAGCCAGGCTGGAAAAGCCTCGATCGATCCTGCCTGTCCCCACCTACAGGGTCACTCAGAGCTGTCAGGCCCTTCGAGGCAGCACTCCAGAACTCCCAAAGGCCAAGGTCTATCTAGGTCTGCCATTAACATGTGGTGACACTTCTCAGGCCAGAGCCAGGTCTCCTATCTTGGACACCCGTCCCCAACCACACAGGTGACAACCTAACGGAACCAAGCTGACTGCTGATATTTCATCCCGGTGCTCTGGCAACGTCTCACCATCGTGAGAGTGCAGATGACAGAGATGCTGAGGACGAGATGCCGGCAGACATAAGGGGGTGCCCATGGAGACCAACTCACCGCCATCTGAACGCAGTCCACCGCTGAACTGCCCCCGTGGGTTTCCAGGACCCTGACTCTTTGGGGCGGGTAGAAAGTCTCTTCTCTCCTCCTTGGAGCATCTGGTGGGCTCCAAGCACTGCCCTTCTGCTTAGCAGCCAAGCATTTAAGTGCAGTACCAGGTGGGTCCCCAAGTCCAGGACACGGAGTTTGCTAGAAGGGCCTGAACAGGGCTCTGCTCCAACTCGTCTGCCAAAAACCAGCTCGGGTGTAAGTCACCATTATTGCGTTTTATCACCAGGACCTTTTTAGAGATATAGCCAATCTCTGTCTTGAGAGATTGGAAACCTAACATATAACTTACAGGTGCATTTTAATCCACACAGGCATACATTAAATAAAAAACATCATAAAGAAGGCGGGGTGGGGTTGGTTCATGGTTAAGTCAGAGAGCAGCAAGTGCACGTGGCAGGTGATCTCGGGACACAGAGCAGGGGCAGGGAGAAGTGAGACCAGGAAGGCAGGCCAGGCCAAAGGAGGGATGTGTTCTCCACGCTGCTCCCTCTCTCCAAGCTAACCAGAAGCTTCATGCTCCACTGCGGAACACGGACCTGGGAGCAGCTGAGTGTGGTCAAGGGGTCTGGGGTGTGCATAGTGACAGCTTGAGCGCCGCCCTGGCCGGTGGTCACTCACCAGCACTTCTGACCAGAGAAAACCCTTCAGTGCCAGCAGCTAGAAACCGGACTGGCACGAACAGAAAAGCACATGCCCAGGGGAGACGGACAGGACGCTGAACTCTGCTGCTCACGAGCTTGGTGTCCTTGGGGACGTGACTGACCTTCTCCTCTCCCCACTTCTCTAGTTCAGAGAAAAAAATGCTTTCTCCCAGAGCTGATGTCACCATTCACTGAGTTCAGGGGTCATGATTGCCCAGGGTCCAGCCTGTAGGGAGACTCACCCTACCGTCTGTTTGCACTCAATACTCTTGATGAGCTTCCTCCTTTTGGCCTCTGGTGACAGGAAGGGAAGAGCCACATATGGGGGAAGGAGAGTATCTGGACCAGCCCATTACAACTTCCCCATGGAGAGTCCCACGTGAAGGGCCTGAAGGAGAAGTTCTAGAGAGACATGCAATGACCCCCAAACTCCCTGAGGGCTATTACACAGAGGCCCAGCCTGGTCCTCAGCTACGGCTGCAGAAGCCCCTGAAAGAAACCCATGCTGCTCACACGAGGCATCTCCCCGCTCCTCCCCAGCCCCATCACGGCACCATACGGAGTTTCTGATTCCGGCATGGAAGGAGACCTTGCACAGCCAGCCAGTCAGTCTCCTTCCCGTAGGAGCAGCCAGCCAGACGCCCTCGTGGAGTCCTTTGAAAGAGCCCTTGTGATGCAAGGGTTACAGTACCCTGCTGTTGGTCAACAGGTCAGCAGTTTGAAATCCGCAGAGCCAGCGGCCACCCGCTGCCGCCACCCGCTGCCCCCCCACCCCCCCTGCCCCCGCCCCCATGAAGATTACAATCTTGGGACCCCGACGGGGCTAATCTTGCCCTGTCCTAGAGGGATGCTGTCTCAGTGACCGAGCCCTGACACCTCCAGGTGTGTCTTCCATAAACAGAATCGTCGTCGTCTCTTACAGTTTGGGAGGCGAGATGTCCCCCATTCAGCTCTCGGGCAAGGCTTTCTCTCTGCGCTGGCTCACACGTTAGTTAGATGAAAGGTCTTTGTCATCGACGGCCCACCCTTCCTTGAAGACCTCCATACGTACGTCTTGCTGTCCATCTCCTCTTGAGCCGGGGAGCTTCCCAGTGCAGGGACCGCGGGGCCACATGACGTGCTCTGCTCTCAAGCCTTCTTGCTCGTAGTAGGTCCCTGTAATCTCTGCTCCCTTGCTTAAACCCTCCTAGCAGCATATCGGAAGGAGCCCTGTCTGGTGGCGATGTCTGGTAAGCCTTGGGCTGCTACCCACAAGTTCAGTGATTCAAACCCGCCACGAGGCCCAGGTAAGAAAAATGAAGGTTTATGGCTTCGTAAATTCTCCACACGGTCTCTGTAAGTCAGAATCAGCCCAATGGCAGTGGGGGTGGGGTTTCTGTTCTTGTTTGGGTGGGTTTGTTTTATGATGGGGAGGGCAGAAGCAGTTAAAGACCAAAAGAGAATGACTCAAGAAGACAGCCTGGCCCTGTAGACTGTATCCTATCTCACTGATTCTCACCACAAGGATGGAACACACAGCAGACACCTGCATCCCATCAGAGAAATCCACTCGTCAGCAGCAGGTTTGATTTGGCTTGAGTTGAGACTCCTCGGGATTTGGCCTAACTTACAGGCAGGCAACCAGACCTTGTGATCCCCTCCAGTGTCTCCCAGCCCCGAGAGGACTGCTGCCACTGCCCTGGCTTCTCTGCTGGACCCTTCAACTGCGTCAGTGCCTCTGGGCTGTCGGAGAAGGAAGAGCAGGGGTTGCTCAGCCTGCCCACAGCCCTGGTCTGATGCAGCGCTTCCTAAAAGCATGCTCCGTCAAAGACTGCTGCCCTCTGGGTGGCCCAGAAAGAAATGGTCCCAGGGTCCTATGTGTTTGATAACTTGATCTCCAGACAGGATCTCCCTCTAGTAAATCATGATGCACACAAACTTAGGACAAGTGCTTAAGTCCTGCAGTGAAGAATGCTGGCTAATGCAGTGTTTCCTAAATTTATTTGACATGGAGTGTAGGGTAGAAGAGGTTCGGTGTTTGAGTGTTCACTTCCTGTGCAGGAAATCAGCCAATGTACCTGTCGGCAGGGGCCTGTCTGTCGTCAGTAGGGGACTGTCTGTAGAGGCCTGCCTGTCATCAGCAGAGGATAGAGGCCTGTCTGTCAGGAGAGGCCTGCCTGTCTGTCAGGAGAGGCCTGCCGTATTGCGATGAAACGGCGGCGTTTCAAGGCGGAGAGAGACGAGGATGAAAGGCCTGGCCACCTGATGCTTCCAAAGTCAGTCATGGAGCACTCTCTGATGATGGGGACGGGGCAGGACCTGGGTCATCCAGAGTCAGAGGCCAACTCTTACAGCCCAGAGCTAGACGTGTGTCCGTGAACCATCTCTCACCACTCCTCCAAAGCTCATGCTTGAGGGGGGAATCTGGGTTAAAGGCAGCCCAGGAGTGGGCCCCAATCTGAATCATCCTTCTACCCTCTGTGGTCTGGCACAGGGCTGGGTACACAGCAGTCACCTAATCAGCTACTGTTGTCTAAATGAATGGGAGAAGGCTGAAAAAAAAAATGACTTAACAGCAGTTCTCAACCCTGCAAAGCGATATGGTATGAGCAGTGCCAGGCAACAGGCCTGTTTCTAAGAAGGCATGAGCTTCAGTTGCAGCAGGAGGGATTTGGGAAGCCCTGCTCAGAGTTTAGGATTACAGCCCACCAAAACAGCCTTCCAAATGGAGCGGCGCCACTTCCTTCTGTGGAGGTGTTGGTCTGGCACTTCGGCACGGCCGCCCGCAGCCATCCGCCCACTCAACACCCAAAGCCCATTCATCCATTCAAACCCTCACTGCTCACCTACTACGCGCCTGGCACTGCTTCCGGCGCCGGGCCCACAGGGCCCCTCCCAGAGCCAGGCAGGGCTGCAAAGGCAGGCTATGACAGAGCCCAGGACGCTATGAGGGGAAGGGAGAGGGGACCCTGACAGTGTGAGACCAGGAGGCCTTGAGTCCAGAAGCAGCAGTAGCCCACACACCTTCTCAGAGCACAGGGGAGCGGAGAGGGAAAGGAGCGGGGAGCTCTTACAATTTCATGCTGACCCATGAGGCTGGCCTAAAGAATAAAGCCACTACTGTCTCCTTGTGTGTGTGTGTTTGTCTACCCCCACCCCTTTCCTGTGACTACGTCCCATTGTTCCCAGAGAGCATCTCTGTCCCGCTTCCAAGCCCTTCCCCTCCCCAGCTCACATCTCCAATCCGCATTCTCGGCTTTCCCTGAGCCTCTGTCCCTCTCCTACAAACAAACAAACGAAATTCATCACCATCAAGTAGATCCGGCAACAGGGTAATGTACAGGGCAGGAGCACTGTGCCCTGTGGCTGTCTAACATGGGAAGTCTTTGGGGGAGTAGAAGGCTTCATCCTCCTTCCTCGGAGCAAGTGATGGTTTTGAACTGCTGTCCTGGGGCTGTCAGCCCAAGGCTGACATAACCCCTACGCCGCCAGGAGTTCCTATCCATCCTTTCATTCCTCCCCTCGAGCCTTCCCCCTCCCTCCACGGACTTCCTGGTGCTAGCCTCTCTGCACTCGGCCTGGGGTACACTCAACCGGTCCCCTGAATAAACCAGGACTCAAACCTAGGTCCTTGTTTCTATGAAAATCCCCCAGTGAAAAGCCATAAGCTGCTTTGCTTCAAACAGGAAAGGGAGGCAAGGAAGGGTTTGGGGGAGGGAGGTGAGGAGAGTATGAGCACAGGGCTGGAACGTCCCTCCCACCCGGCATCGCCCTCTCCCCGTCTGCATCCTCACACACGCCGACTGGACACCTCCCTCTGGGGCTGCATGCCTGAGGTGCTTGTGCTTCTTTTAGAAAGAGAACGACAGATGGACAGGCTAAGAAGCTATTCCAGTAGGCTTCCGGAGGTAGTCACACCGTCCCTGCAGAATCCTAGGGCTGGGGATGACCGGGGGCTTCATCTTGGCCAGTGGTCCCAGACTGAGGAATCATTGGCCTAGTGACCTGTCCAAACTTCCACCAAGCAAGCAATGTCCTTAGGAATGTGCT
The DNA here is from genome assembly GCA_004026705.1 of Nesogale talazaci. Taxonomy (NCBI): domain Eukaryota; kingdom Metazoa; phylum Chordata; class Mammalia; order Afrosoricida; family Tenrecidae; genus Nesogale; species Nesogale talazaci. Next base: position 42,097 of record PVJH01009787.1, on the reverse strand, counting down.
GTGCAGGCGGTCGACGGGTCTCCACTTGAACACTGCCGCCAAGAACTTGCTGCCCTCAAGAAGCGTCTGGCTTGACTGCTGTAATCCCGATTGTTGGGAAGGCAGTTCCTGGAACTGGAATCTGTCTGTTCCACCCTGCCACTGTGCGCAACGGTAGTGCCTTCCCTAGCATCTGATCATGGGGGTCTCACCAAGAAAGCCCAGATCAGCTTGCTTGAGTTTCTTACCTTGTTACAGCCTGCTCTTCTCTCAGCTAAAAATCTTAGAAGTCAAGGGTTCCGGTCCCCTTACCAACATGACCGCCCTCCCCCAAACTCTCGAATCGAGCAGTCCTCAACTATCCGAGGAATAGCATAACTCCCAGAATCCTTGCTAAGAGCCCCCAGGCTTCTCTAACAGCCGCCCGTCCCCAATGTGGAGCGGCATTAAGCTCAGTCCATTAACCTTCCGTGCTGTTCTCGGTGTTGTAAACAAATGCCATCTTTGCCCGACATTTGAACATTACCATTAGGAAATAAGAGAGATGCTCACAGACAACACTTCCATGCCGTCTTGTACTGGAAGCCCCAGCCAAAGCATGAAAGCAGGACAGGGAAATGATGAGCATCCAACTTGGAAAGGAAAAAGCAAAGCTGTCGCTCTTCGCAGATGACATGATCCTATGCATGGAAAATCCCAGAGACCCTACGAGACCTAGTCATTGTAACAAGGATTGCGCAACTCTTAATAGGACTGAACTATGAAGTTGCATGATGTGTGAATTATGTGCCAATAAAAATATTGAAAAAAAACAGGTTATAGCTCAGAAAACCTCATGAGGAAGTTCTACTCTTGGGATCACTATAAGCACAAGCAACTACTCAACAGCACACAACTATCACCACGGCAGAAAGACCTGGGGTGTAATTAAGGGGGGGGATAAAATTATTAGCACAGACATTCAAACAAAAATCTAACAGAAGGGTTCAGCAAAGTGGGAAGGTATAAGATGAACATACAAAAATAAGTCGGATTCCGCTACACAAGTGAGGAGAACTTCAAAAGAGAAATTAAGCAAATAGTCCCATTGACAATGGGTCCCCCACCCCAAAAGGTTAAAATGCCCTGAAATAAATCCAAGCGGTCACATAAAAGACTTGTACAAGGAAAACTACAAAACACTACTGCAAGAAAAGAGTCAAGAATAGGTAGATACACTGAGAAGCACTCTTTGATGGTTACCAAGGAGGGGAGAGTCACGTAGTGATCTCAGACAGATGGTGGCGGGATCGACAATTCACAGTAGCAGGGAGGTCGACACCATGTGACCAAAGCAAATGTCCACAAGATGCAAAAGAAGAAAGGACAACTATGACTACTGCTATCGCATACCTATAACATTCTGCAGCAATAGTAATAAAACCGAAGACCAACTCAACTCGCTGTCATCGAATTGATGCTGACTCATCACGGGCCTCTAGGCCCTGGAAAATTACAGTTTCCCGAGCTGCAATTCTTGACCGGAGTAGAAAGCCTCATCTTCTTCCTTAGGGGCAGCTGGTGGTTTTGAACTGCTGACTTTGCGGGGAGCAAGGCAAGGTGTAACCACGATCCCACCAGAGCTCCTAGTCACAATAGCTAAAAACTTACTCGTGGCTACAGAGGTAGATACATGTGCTATGTAAGTGTGGGAGAATACTTGGGTGGGGGGGGGCTATATGAGCCTGCATAGATGTTCATATATGTAACAGAGTACCTGGGGACACACTTAGAGAAGATTCTTAAAAACTATCCAAACACCTCGTGAGACTGAATTAGTGGGCTAAAAAGCGAAGGATCATAGACTCAGGGGCATTTAAGTCAACTGTCCTAGCACAGCTCATAAAGATAAGGTTCTACCTCTGATTGCTGAGTAGGTCTGGGGGGTCTTAAAAGCTTTGAGCAGTCACCTAAGATACTACTGTCGGTCTCCCCGCTTGAGGTAGAGGAGAGTAAAGGAAACCAAAGACTGAGGGAAGCCAGGAGGCAACCATTGGGTTGACCACACGCACACAGACACACACGGCAGCCACCTCTAGCAGCCAGAGACCAGAAAAAACTAGCTGGGGTCTTCTGACCGTCACCCAGGACCTAGACCAAGGACCCAGCCGGAAGGCCTCGAGTCATTGACAGTCCCGACTTGCTGGACGGGGAGAGGCTGGTGGCAGCCCGCAGACCATAGTCCTGCAACCTCACCTTTCAACCAAACAATAAATCAATACCGAGAGGGAGACGCTGCCTAGAACGATCAACTGCGTGATGCCAAGCGGACAACATTCACCCCAAACCAAAACCGAGAGGCCCAGGAGAGGCAGGAGGTGGGCACAGGAAAGGCAAGGTGGGAGGGGGGGGGGCGTGCTGACACACCGCGGCGGGGTCAGCAGTGTGTGCATACACTGTCAGATGGGAAACAAGTCGCTGTGTGCACGTTCACATAAAACGCCTTCAAAAGAGCAGGGGAAGCAGAGTTTTCCAGTGACCTCTGATCAGTTTTGTGTCTGAGGGAGATACCCTCCGAGGGTGCCAGGGAGAAAGGAAGAGCTAGCCCGTGACTTGTGCAACGGTACCCACAGGATTTATGGTGGGGGGACAGCGAACGTGGGGGCTCCAGGACAACAGCACTGCCCCCGCAACTCAATGACCACACCCCAGACCCCGCACAAGAGAAAGAGCTCTCTTCTGAAAGTTTAGGCTCCAGGAAGCCACTCTCCCTGTGGCGGGGGCCAGGGTGGTGGGTCCACTCTCCCCTGTGGGGAGAAGTAGGGGCCCTACCCACGCACAGGCCACCACCCTGGCTCCATTGCCAGCACCTGACTGGGCCAGCCTGTCCCGAAAGAGCTGCCACTTGGGCCTTCGATGCTAAGTCCTAAAACTCTTCCCTCAGTGCAGGTAAGCAGGTTCTCTGGAATGAGCTTTTAGGACATGGTGTGCAGGATTCCTGCCATGGACGAACATGCCCACTTCGTTCTGTGCCACCCCCACCCCCTCGCCGCCCAGCACTCAGATGGAAACCTGGGCAGACTGGACATGCCCACAAACACAGCGACTTGCCCCCTGCTCCTCGACTGAGCCTCTGGATGCCTCCCTGCAGTCCTCCCCACAGGGATGGAGGCGTCCCCAGGATCTGGAGGAGGACCGGCAGCCTTGTTCAACCTCCCCCCCACCCCGACCCCCAGCTGCCTTCTCCCGGACAGTTGCCCAGAGAAGGAGGCAGTGTCTGCACCCTCAAACATCAATAGCGAATAGAACTGACCAATGCAGCCAACAGACCCTCCCCTCCTCAGCTCCAATCGCCAAGCCAACCCCTGCTAGTCCACCTGCGGCTGCTGCGAGAATCAGCTCCCACCAGAGTTCTGCTTGGGGCATTGAGCGGTGGCAGCTCAGCAGCTGTGGTGGATGTGATGTGTGCCCCCCTCCACACTGCCCCTCGGGCAGGAAGGCAGCACAGCTACCAGGTGCACAAGGGGACAGCCACAGCTGGGGAGCAGGAGGGATTCTTGAAAGGGAAGAGTGGAGTTCTATAAGCTTGGGGGAACTGACTGCTCAAGTACAGCCCCCATTGCCACTAAGGAAAAGGAGGGGGGGCACCAGGACAATCTCTAGGGAGAGTCAGAGGTTGGCAAGGTTGGCAAGGTTCTGAGTGAGATAGGCAAAGAGTCAGGGGCCACCAGCACAGCCAGGAACCAATAGGACCTGGCTGCTCCGCTCTCCTCTGGACTCAACAGAAAGGCTTTCCCTGCAGCTGGCCTGAGAGGGGGGCAGACAGGCACACCCTACCTGGGCAGTGTCAGTCATCCCTCGGTCTGTATTCCCACCCTGGCCCCTGTGCTGCCAATCCAAGAGGTCACCCACAGGGCGCCTGGGAGCAGCTGGTGCCCGCCTCAGGACAGTCGAGCACAGGCACCTGCAAGGAGGCCATGGAGGAAGCCATCAGATCTCTGCACAGGGCTCACAGGGGCAGAGGAGAAGGGCTCGAAGAAAGACAGGGTGGGGTGAGTGGAAGAGGGATGGATGGATGGATGGTCCCCCTTAACAGCTCCCCTCTTGAGGTCACAGGGGTCAGGAAGTCAGGCCAGGCATGTCTGTTGTGGCAGCACAGTACCAAGAACCCACATGTGAACAGACTTGCCTTCCCCAAGAGCTTCTTGCTGACACCAGGTGTTCATCTCCTTGGTGCAGGGGGGGGAGGTACCTTACCTCGTGCAGGGTGTGGCCCCCTCAAACACACACACACACACACACACACACACACACACACACACACACACAGAATGCATCTTTCCTAGCCGAGCACATGCAATAGCTGTGTGTGCGTGCCTGTTTGCGTGTAAGTGCATGCCGAGGCTTTATGTAGCCGAGTGGGATACAGTCAAACAAAAATGAAGTTGCCATGGCAACGGGATCCAGCATCCTCGCAGCCTATTAACACAAGTGAGGAATGTGTTTGGCAGATGCTGGAGTGTTATTTATGGTATGGGTGAAGCAGAGGGACTTCTAACAGGCAAAGAAAGGGGCGGGGGGGAGAACCAACCCTGTGCCGCTCCCACTGTACCCAGTGTGGAGACGGCCGGCCGTGAGCCAGCCAAGAGGCTGAGCGGCTATACGCAGCAGTCAGAGATGGAGAAGCAGACCCGAAGGAGAGGTGGGAGGGGGAGGCAGGCAGGCAAAGAGAGAGAGAGAGAAAGAGAGAGAGAGAGAGAGCTGAGGGGGAGGGGCGTGAGGAGGAGTGTCAGATGCCAGGGAAGGAAGGGGAAGAGCCGCTCACAAAGAGAGCTGCCCCACCTTGCCTCCTGGTCCTGTCTCCTAGAAATGCCATCCCAGGGCATTATTGGCTGCAAAACCAAACACTGCGCCTAAACGAGCAGATGGCCGTGTCCCCCGCAGAAAAGGGGCACGTGAGCAGAGGTGACGCCGCTGAGAACAGGACCTTGAGCATAGGGGGACCCAGCCTGGCAGGAGGAGGCATTTGTAAGTGCCCACAGTGATTGAGTACCCCCTATGTGTCCAGGAGTGCTTGGGCGGAGAACACAGACGATGCTCGCAGTTGCTGAAAGGTTAGAAGTACCACCCAAAGGTGCCTCGGACAAAAGGCCTGGTGATCTACATCAGAAAAACCAGCCCCCCAAGGGCCCTCCGTGGGTGACACTGTTCTCTGCGCACACGTGGGGCTGTCAGGGTTGGCAACTGCTTTCCTGTGTCCAAGCAAGTTCCCAGAGAGGGGGCCTCCCATAGCCAGAGCTGAGAGAGCTGTGTCTCCGTCAGAGACAGAGCATGGCATCGGGCCCGAGCCCCCTTTAAACACGTGCTCCCACAGAGTCCCCTGTGGCCGAGGTTCCTGCCGGATGGTCTCGCTACTCCCCTCCCTGCAACCACCCCTTCCCGGCAAGGTTTGCTGAAGACGTACAAAATGTTACATCGGGTAGAAGCAGGACGGCAGGCCACGCACCAACCAAAACGAAGCCACCACGAGATGCCGTTTTCTCTGACAGCAAATGGAAAGCTTAGTTTGTTTGTTTGTTGCTGAACATTCTCTGGTCTTGGACTATCTATTCCTCCCACTCTCTGCCATATTTCTGGGAGCAGGTCCGTGAAAAGCCACCCCAAACCTTCCAGGCCAGCAACCGTGTGAAGACCACGGTGGTTAAAAGAGGCACCGCATGGGCTGCCGCTCCTGAGGGCGGGGGCGGAGTGCGGAGCCAGGAAGGAGGGAGGTTGGTCCTAGGAATGGAGAGGGAGAGGCGGACTGTGCTGCCCTCGTACTCACGCAGGAGCACACTCCTTACAAGAAAGAGCCCACTCTTCTCTCCCAAAACCATACCTCCAGGAGTGCCCAGGGTCATGGCCATCTAGATTGTGTGTCTCCCGTCTGACTCAGAAAACAGCCTGAGTGATCTTGGGAATCGGAGCTGCGCCACGGTGCCCTGGAGAATGCCCTGCCTTCCGGCTCTGAAAAGCTATTATCCCCCAAGCAATCTTGCCCCCACCAGGCCAGGAGGTGGCCCAGGACACACACCCAGTCTAAGAGCAGGTCCTTGGGGTAAAAGCACCACCCTTTATAAAGCAAAGCCCTGGGAGTAAATAGTCCTAACTGTGCTTCCCTCCCAAGTTGCACGGTGATCTGCAAAGACTTTCTCTTCAGATCTCAGTTCAGAGGAACTTGAAACAGTAGCCATGGCAACCCGACCTACTCCACTCATTAGACCCCAATCAAATTGGCTTGAATTTCTTAAGTCTCTAGGTACCCTGCATAGAGCCCTGGAGGAAGACATGGCCGCTAACTACGAGGTGAGCAGTTTGAAATCCCCAGCTGCTCTGCTTGCAAAAGATGAGGCTTTTTAGTCCCGAAAAGAGTTTGAGTCGTGGTAACCCACAAAGGCAGTTCTACCCTGTCATACAGGGTGGCTAGGAGTTTGGATCAACTTGATAGCAGGGAATGAGAAGGACCCCACACTGTGTGAGGCAAGAGAGAAGAGTGGAGGAAGAAAAACAGGTTCCGCTCAGGATTCTTGCTTCCAACGAGCTCGGCCGACACCGGATGGGGAGCGAAACCAACAGACAATGAACGTCTAGCCCCTCTGTTGGTCTGACTGTCCTAGGCCAAGTGCAGGAGTGGGGGAAGCCAGCCTGGCTGGAATTGATGGGAAGGACTCCTTGCAGGAGGTGAGGCTTGGCACAACAGACGTCAAGTGCAGCTGAGACCTAGAGAGGTCACATCTCCATGAGTTCCCCACTTAGAGAGACGCAGCTATTGCTCACAGGCTAGAAGCCTGCACCAGGGCTGTTTCCCCTGGGAGAGAACAGAGCAGGAAGCAGAGGGACACAGGAAGGCATCTCAAGGGACACGTGGTACTCCCCGGGATCCGAGCCTGGGCAGGCAGGAGAGGTGGAGAGGGGAAGGCAGTGGCAGTGGAGCATGGCTCACAGGTTCGGCTAGAGGGCGTTCACCTCAGGAGCTGGGGACTCGGTCAAGGGAGCAGCAGCCAGCAAGAGCCCACCTGACTTCCCAGCGCTGGGCAGCACGAGAAAAGCAAGCTCGGAAAGGATCAGGGGATTCGGAAGGAAGGTGGAACCACAGGCAACAGACCCAGGGCCCTAAAGGGAGGAAGCTGTGAATGTCTGGGGGGCCTGTCCGGCGGAGGAGGGGCATGCTCCTGGACCATGGCTTTCAGCAGAGGCGCCAGGCAGAAGTCGTTCCTCCTGAGCTCACCAGGCAGGTGAAGCTCACTCAAGGAAAGCAGTGACCTGCACGGAGTCCAACGCCACGTTTCTCTCTCCTCCACCTGGGGACCACTGCGGCCACACTCATCCCAGGTATCTTCCCACCTCCTGCAGGGGGCTTGCTTGTTTGTTGTTGTCGGGGCACTTTGATCAATGCAGCAAGCTCATCCGTCCTCTTTCAAGCTCAGGGATCTCTCCAGCTACCCAGGCTGGCCAGTCTGGCCCAGGGACCCAACCCCAACCCCTGCCATTGAGTCCATTGTGACTCAGGAGGACTATACGCAGGGCGTCTGAGGGCTCTTGGAAATCTAGCCGTCCCCAGTCTCCACACAGTCAGACAACCTCACCTTTCTCTGAGGAACAGGTGGTAGGTTTGAACTGCCCCACCTTGCACTACCAGAGCTTCCTGCCCACACGTGACAAGTCTCTCATTTCTCCTCCTTACCACTGGGCAAAAGGCAACCCAGGTCTGGGGACAAAAACCAGGGGCCGGGGCTCCCATGGCAGTGGCTGGCAGCAGGTCCAGCCACCTTGTCAGGGCCTTCTTGTTCCATGCGGACACAAGTGCATGATTTTTGTCCCCTAACCTTCCTTCCTCCTTCAAAGCCCCTCAATGATGGCGTCCGTTTCATGCACATCTTCAACGGGCTGGGAACAGTACTCAACATACAAGCGCATTACTTTTTGTGTGTCACCAAGACGCTCAGACTCAGAGGCAGTTTGGGAGTCCCGACTGGGCAGCGTTCTTTGGCATTTTTCCCTACAGAGAGGTTCGAGTGTGTGTGTGGGGGGGGGGGGGGGTGGAATTCCATTGGGCCAAGGCCTGCCCACCCCACCATGTGGTCCCGGTGGCCGGCTGGGCCCCTACCTGCTTGAGCAGGAACTGGTCCTGGGCGTTGGTGTGCAGGGCGATGGCCAGGTGCAGGGCAGACAGGAGCACCCCGCTGACCACCGCCGCCCGCATGCGCACCGGCAGCAGCGTGTAGATGGTGTAGATGAAGAACACGGTCCACCAGATGCCCTCCGAGGCGCTGCGGGGCTGGGGCAGCAGCAGGCCCACCACCTGGATCACCAGCACGACGGCGATGAGCGCGTAGCAGGCCAGGCCCATGTGGTCCTGGTGGAAGGCGGCCCGATTGCAGAGCACGGCCATGATGAGGATGACGCCCACGGCGGTGGCCAGCACGGTCAGGTAGGGCACCTGGAGCGGAGGCCGCGCCGCGTGGAAGGCCAACATGACCAGGCCCACGAGCACCAGCACCGCCATGAGCATGGTAAGGCTGCTCTGGTTCAGGCGGAAGAAGTAGCGCTGGTACAGCCGCTCCAGCTTGTCCGACGGGAACTTCTTGGAGCGGAAGATCTGCAGCAGAGCCAGGCAGCAGGCGCCCAGCGACAGCGCAGGGCCGCCTCCCGAGCCCGAGGAGCTGCCGCCATCCTCGGCGGCGGCGTTGGCGGCTTTGGCGGCGGCGTCCTCTTCGCCCTCGACGGCGGCACCCCCTTCCAGGTCGTCGGCCCCGCCGCCCTTGCCCCTCCGCTCCTCCAGACCCAGCTCCACCGAGCGGGGGCGCACCTCCGTGCCGCCGGCCGCCGCCGCAGCCGCCGCCGCGTCGCCGCCGCCGCCGCCCGCAGGGGGCGCCCGGGTGCTGCCCCCGCCCGCCGCGCCCCGCCGCTGCCGGCGGCTGCCGCGGCCGCAGTCGTCGCCGCCGCGCTCCTGCCAGGCGGACTTGGAGCGGAAGCTGAAACCGAAGCTCCCGACCAAAGGGTCATCGCCGCCCAGCGGAGGGTCGTCGCCGCCGCCGCTGCGCCAGCGGCTGGCCAGGCGCTGCTGCTGCTGCTGCTGCTGCTGGGTCACGGCCCCCCCGGGTTTCTTGGTGGAGCCGCGGGCCGACCCCCCGGGGGGGTGCGGGTAGCCGTTGGCCGGGGAATCGGCCTCTCCCCAAGCAGAGCGGTGTTCGGGGCCTCCCCGGGGCGCGGGCGTCTGCGCCGCGTAGCCCGGGGGGCTCACGCTTGGCGTGCGGGACATCCCCCCCTCGGCCTCGTCGTCCTCTTCCTCTTCCGCCCCCGGGGCTCGGTCCGGGGGTCTCCAAGAAGAAGAAGGGCCGCCGAGCAGGGGGACCAGGCTGGGGTCACACGTCGGGGGCGGCCCGGGGCCCTGGGCGGCCGCGGGACATCGTGGCACCCCCGTCCTGAGCGGAGGAGGAGGGCGGCGGGAGAGCGAGAGGGGAGCAGGCGCCGCCGGGAGGGGAGAAGTGGCTCCGAATCCGCGTCTGGAGTCGCAGGTCCGAGATAGACTTTGGTTCCGAACGGGGGCGTGCGGGCGAAAGGCGAGGGGCGGGGGGGAGCGGGCTCGGCTCCGGCAGCGGCACCGCACGGCCGGGCGAGCGAGGTCCGGACTCCTGACTCGCGGTGAGCTGGACCCGGGCCGGAGTTGTGGCGACGCGGCGGGACGGAGAGGTGTCCTTGCGGGCGGCGCCTCGCGGAACCCCCAGCGCCGGAGCGCCGCGCTCGCAGATCCCGCCTAAGCCGAACCCAGGGGCGCACCGGGCGCGGCGGCGGCGGCGGTGAAGGCGTCTGGGCTGGAGTCTGGGCGCGGAGAGCGAGAGGGTGCCCTTTCCCCGCGGCTGCCTGGGAGTGTTTGGAAGGTGCGGGCGCCAGCCAGCATTATTTTCTTGCTAGGGGTGGGGAGGTGGTAATGGGGGGTGGGGGGGTGGAGAGCACGGGGGAGGGGGCGGCGGGCGGAGCAACAGCTTGAGAGCCCTGGAGGGGAGGGTCCACGAGCCCGGGGTGGGGGGGCCGTCGCCCGCATATCCCACCCCACACCCCCCACCACCACCACCACCACCTCCCGCGGTGAGAGTGGGCGCCCGGCCCCCGAGAAAGTCTCGCCGAGCCTTCAGCGCGTCCGCGCAGGAGGCGGGGGCAAGGGCCGGCTCCCGCGGCGCGGCCCTGCCCCTCTCGCCTCCTCCTCGTCCCTCCCAAGGGAGCGCGCTGGCCGGGACCCGCCGGCCCGAAGGGCGGCCGCACGGGCACCGCCGGCCCGAGGCCTCTGGCCGCCGGCTCGGGGCCCTGCACGGACGGGCGCGGGCGGGCTAGGTGGAGGGCGCGATCCGGTGCGGCTGCGCCGCCGCCGCCGCCGCCGCCGCTGCCGCGCGGTCCGGACGCAGACGGGCTTCTCCCGGGGAGGACGGCATCCGGCGATGGAGGGCCGGGGCTCAACTGCGGCCGGCCGAGAGCGGTCCTCCGCCCGAGCGCCGCGCCCCGGGGCCGCTCCGCCGGAGCCCGGAGGAGCCGCGCTCCCTGCGCCCCATGCACGCCGCGGGCCCTGCGCCGCTCCGGCCGCTCGCGCTGCTCCTCCCTCTTCGCCCGCTCGCCGCCGCGGGAGCGCCCTCCGCATCCCCTGCTCCCGCCGCCTCCCCGCCCCCCGCGCCGCGCCGCGCCGCGCCGCGCCGGCCTCGGCTCACAGCGCCGCGCGGCCGCCTCCAGCCGCGGCCGGGCCGCGGCCCCCGCCTCGGCGCCCCGCCGGCATGCTCTGGCCGGGCCGGAGGAGGGGCCTGGGGGACCGCGGAGACCCTGCCTCCCCCTCCTCACCTGGGGGCCGCGCCCCCTCCCTCCCAGATGCCCCGAGCCGTGACCCTTCGCTGGACCTAGGCGGCGCGCGTCCTCGCCCCCTCCCTTGCCTCCTTGGGTTCCTGCGCCCCCAGCAACGGGGTCCTCTCTTTTGTATCGCCCCCTGGAGTCCCCCACCCCCCCATTCAACCCAACTTCAGCCTGGGCGCTGAGCACCCCCTCCCCTGGCCCGACTCGATTGGCCGCTTCCTGAGCTGTCAGACTTGGGTCCGGCGCTCTTATTGGGCGATTCTCGGGCCCAGCGGCCCGTGCCAAAGGAGGGCGCACCGGGCGGGGGTCGCCTGGGCTGCAACTGCAACCAGAGTCCCTGGAGAGGCCGGAGAGCCAGACCCGGAAATGGAGAGGGAAAGACTGAAGATGTCGAAGGCACAGGGAGGCAGTGACGGGAAAGATGGAGATGCCGTGGGTGAGGCCGACCCAGCCAGGGCGGGGCGGCCAGGAACGCAATGGGGGCGCGGCGGGGGGGGGGGGGGGACAGTGACATCCCAAGGGAGATTGACGCGCAGGACAGCAGGAGCGCCCCTCTCAAGAGAGTTCTTTGCCTGTCCGTACTTTGTATCACATGTCATCTTCGTGATGCCCTTGTGATGTGGCGGGGGACTGGACCAGTGGAGCCATTCCCAGCCTCGAGAAGGGGGGACCAAGGGCGGTTCAGAGTTCCATCAACTTGCCACAGATCACCGGTGTCTCAGGATTTAGAGCCCAAAGATCTTTCTGTAAGGAAGGAGGAGGTCGCCACTCGGAGGGTTTGAGGGCAGGGGCGTGTGTGTCCTGTACCCACCGACAGGCCAGCGTGGAGGGAGCATCTCTGTTTGTGGAGTTGTGTGCCTCCCCCCTTTCCCGTGTCCCTAAGCTGACCTGTTTGTCACCGGGAGTGATGTGGGAGATCACAGGTCTCCCAGCGCATGGGGGAAAGGTCCTTGCATGGCTTCCTCATCCTCCAGCCCTCTCCCTGGGCTGCTGTTGCTGCCTAAGAACCTTAGAGGCCTACATGTGCTTTCCCTTCTCTGTGGTTCATCCTCTCTTTGGGGAAAAGATAAAACCTTGCCATAGCAACGCATTGGGAGGAGAAAAAATTCTGAGAGCTGAATAAGCTAACCCTTGAGTCATCCAACCTTTGAGTAATCCTGATCAGCTAAGTCATAAAAAGCAACACAAATTTAGTCAACATTCATTGAACACCTTCCTTTTGTAAGGTGTGCAGGGCACTATGGGGTTGGAGAAAGGGGCAGGCTTTGAGCCATGCTTCCCTCCCAAGGGTAGAGAGAGCTACATTCCATCAATGTGCGCGGAAGTTCTAATGGAGACTACAGAGACAGAGCATTCATTCTTGCTGTGAGGACCAAACACTGGGGAGGGGGAATCTGGCTCTAGCAGGGGAGGCGGAGTAATACTTACTAAGAAAGCACTCAATGTCTCGAGATTTTATTGTAGCCATTTTGAGGAAGGTGCTTTTCTTCCCACTCCACAGATGAGAAAACGGAAAGGTAGAGATTGTTTTCTCATTTGCTTTCAGCAACTTCCTCTCCACGGGACCAGAGATCTCAAGGACATTGGGTTCCGTGGCCCTCTTCTCAGTCTCGAGCTCACCCTACGATACTGCTTTCAATTTAAATCGAATCTTCAAAATAGCCATCCTTTTCTAACAAGAGCCATGCATATGCCGGGATGTGTAATGTCGAGGAGCCAAAAGGAGCCTCTTGAAGTCGTACCAACCTAGAAAACACCACGGTTTCTTAAACAAAACAAGGAACAGTTATTCTACAAATCATTCTATAGACTGATTGTTTTGATTTAAGTCCTTTTATTGGGGGCTCTTACAATTCTCACAATATTCCATACATCAGTTGTATCAAGCCTATTTGCACATATGTTGCCATCGTCATTTCCAAAACATTTTCTACTTGAACCCTTGGTATAGGCTTCCCTCCCCCACCTTCCCACCCTTGTGAATCCCCAATCAATTGTGTATTGTTACTATTATTTCGTATCTAACACAATACCTCGTCTCCCTCACCTGCATTTCTGTTATTTGTCCCCTTGGTGGGGGGGGGGGGGACGGGACTTAATATATCCAACCTTGTGATGGAGTCCCTTTTCTCCGTCTTCCCCTTCCCCAATCATTCCCCTACCCTCATGATATTGCTGCTTCCACTTGTTCCTGAGGGCTTGATCTGTCCTCAATTCCATGGGTCAAGAGCTCTTATCTGTACCAACGTGTGTTCTCCGGTCTAGCCAGACTTGTAAGGTAGAACTGGGTCATGGCAGTGGGGGGGTGGGCAGTGGGGAGGGGGAGGGAAGCTTTCAGGAACTAGAGGAATGATGTGTGATTTGTCGGTGTACCGTGATTGAACCACTCCTTATAAACCTTCTGCGAGGGGCTATCCCATGGTATAGACTGATTCTTTCCACTTATTGTGCGTACTTTTATATCCTGCTTGTTTTCCGCGTCAATAAATATTCATCTGTAATCTCCCCTTTATTTATTGTCTGATAGAATTCCATTACATGGATAGAATGTGATCTATTTAATTGACCCTCTTTTTCTTAGACGTTTTTCACTGTCGTCGCAGTTTATAAAAACAGTCTACTCTATGACTGTTATAAACAATCAGCATATTTGCAGATAAGTCTTCACACACATCCTTAATTATATCCTTAGGAGAAATTCCTGCAAACAGGATTACTAGGTCAAAGGAAAAACACCTTTTTAAAGAGTTTTTTCCGAAGTCTCTCTTCAGACCTCCCCTCCCTTCCCAGTTCCTAACCTGCCTGCCCCTAGGCCCAATGGAGAGCTTTGCAGGGGTGCTGCGTGGTACCCAGCAGCACCCCAGTTTCAGCCCATCTCTGCTAAGCCCATCTCTAAAGAAGCTTGCTCTCCCCTCCATTTTCCCTCTCTGGCTGTCGTGCTGGGAAGAAAGAGTGCTGGCAACAGAGTGGACTACCCATCCATCACAGGGTCAGCAGAAAGAAACCACCAACTGCTCTGTGGAGAAAGGCGAGACGTTCTCCTCCTGTCAAGACCTTCTCTCTCAGAAACGTGCAGGAGCAGGTCTCCCTCGAGTTGGAATCAACTCCGGGTGGCAGAGAGGGCTTGTTTCTGTTTTGTTTGGGTGGTGTAGTGGGTTACCTATCGGGCTGCTCACCCCAAGGTCAGCGGTTTGAAACCACCAATGCACAAGGGGAGGGGGATGAGACTCTCCGCTTCTGCAAAGACAACTTCAGGAACTTAAAGGGACAGTGCTTTGTCCTAGAGGGTGGCCGTGGGTCAGAATCATCTTAATGGCAGTGAATTCGGTTTGGAGGGAATGCCATCCCCTGAACTTCCTGGTCTTAGAATGATAGTCTCTTCAATAATTATGGTCTCTCCTCTTCCTTCCCAGGGTCTGGTGTGGTGCCACCTCTGCCCTTGTCACTTCATATCTCTCCTCATCTGGTCGTCCTTCTATTGCCTGTCGGTTCTACCGCTCTTTAGCTGAAGAACTGACAACTCTTCCTCCTCCCCTCCCTGCCCGAAAACCTGTCCTCCTCTCTACCACCATCTGTGTTAGTCTGGGTAGACTAGAAAAACAAAATTCACAAACACTCATTTTATAAGAGAGAGTTTTACATAAAGGATAATTATACATTAAGCAGCCTAGTCCTAGCTCATAAGCCTGACATTAGCCCATATGTCTGACATCCATCTATAAGTTCTAAAGCTTACAAAACACACGCAGTGACGTCGAATGCAGGAGGAAAGCCAAATCAGGGTGTGTGTACGCATCTCAGCACTGGCAGGGGGTCTCCCTGTGGTTTCTTCAGCACCTAAGACTGCTCATGTGATTTCTTCTCAGGGATGTCTCCCAGGAAGTGAGCCTTGCCAGCTGAAGCAGAGAACTAGCTAAGGCAGCCCCAACTGCTCTGAGTATCAGAGAACAAGAGACCAGACAGGCAAAGCCTGCTGAGCCATTTATCTCTCTGCCCTTCAGTTAATCCCACATGTGTTCGTCGATCAGGTTGGCACAATAATCCATCCCTTGCCAACTTGGCACCTGTACATAATTCTTTGTCCATGTGTATAATTTTCGAACAAACCATAATAAAGTCATCACAGAGGGCTGAGCCCGGTGGCGTAAGTGGTCGAGTACGGAACTGCAGCCCGCGAGCTTGGCGTCTCAAATCCAGCGGTGGCTGGGTAGCGCCCACGATCACCAGAGGCAGTGATGCCCACCAAAAAAAATCAAGAAAAAAAATTACTCAGAATAAAGTCATCACGGTACCTAACAGAATTAAACTAAAATGCACACAATTCAAAAATATGCCACCCTTATTTAAGTAACATTTTATAGGTGAGCAAAATAAAAAGATCCTATGCCTAACAATTGCAGTTAAGTAACACCTACACCTTTATCTTATTCTGTGAATTTATTCCCCCGTCTATGAAAGCTTGTAAGCCAACCACTTCATGCTTTTATCCCCCCAATTTTGGGAATCCAATTTCTATATTGCCCACTTACGACAACCCAGTGCTCTGAGGAGACAGTCATATTCTTTGAAGTGAAGAATCTTCATTCCAGGTGGG
The DNA here is from genome assembly GCA_004026705.1 of Nesogale talazaci. Lineage (NCBI taxonomy): Eukaryota > Metazoa > Chordata > Mammalia > Afrosoricida > Tenrecidae > Nesogale > Nesogale talazaci. Next base: position 26,670 of record PVJH01009787.1, on the reverse strand, counting down.
ACCATGCGAGCTTGCATCCATAAGCAAAGTCAAATCAGGACAGGCCAGCCATAAAGTCTGCAGCAACACGCACCAGTTCACAAACACAAATCACTTCTCATCTGGTCTGCTTCTGGTCAACTCAATGTGGGCTGCCTCGCTTAGCCTCCCTGGCGTGCCCACCCGTCGGCTGACCTTTTGACCATGGGCTCATCTCAAACATTAAACAGGTCTATCCCCCTGGTGCTAGGTCAGGAACGTCAGACCACTCAATCCACTCTCATCCTTCTCTTTTTCCTGTAAACCAAATCCACAGGTGTTGCTGCATTTCTCCCACTTCCACTCAACAAGTGGATCCAGGTGGTCAACTTGCAAGCATTTCAGCCTACCCACAGACTTCCTTTAACTTTCAGTCCTAGAGGGGAGTTTTCTTCTTGGTTCCAGATTTTTTCCAGCTTATGACAAAGACCACTAGAACTCAAACTTCAAAGAGTTCCTTTTTTCCCTTCAATCAACAGCCCCTCAGCATATCTCTTCACCATCTAATAGCCTGAGTACTCGAAAGCACTGAGTGGGGCTAGTCTATTTGAAGCTTTCCTTCCAGGTGGGGAAAGATCAAATAAAGATCAAATAAATGACTTGAGGAAAGTGGGTTTACAAGCTACTTTCATACTTCCCAATAAACATTTCTATCAATCATTATATCCTTAATAAGCAGAAGAAATCAGGATGAAAAAGTAGTCTCAAATACTAAACTCAGTTCTTTTTTTTTTAATTTTTTTTTTTAGGCATCACTGCCCTCAAGTGGTGAGAGTAGGAGGCCCAGCCTTTGCTCCTGGAAGCTGGAATTGAACCTCCATCCCAGTGGGCCGCAGTTCTGCAAACAACCACTGGGGCTCAGCCTAAACTCAGTTCTTAAAGCAGTCAAGTTCAATACTTACTTAGCTTATCTAAATCCTTATCTACACTATTCTTCTGTTTTTTCTGGGGGGGCATCACTGCTCTTCGGTGGTGAGAGTAGGAGGCCCAGCCCCACTGCTGGAATTGAACCTCCATCCCACTGGGCCGTAGTCCAGCGCACAACCACTATGCCACCGGGGCTCAGCCCTACACTATTCTTCTTGTGCAAAAACATGAGATTACATCTCTGAGAGCATTAAGCCAGATCCAGGCTTTCTGTCAGTCATTTTGACCTTCTGTCAGCCATTTCCTTAAGCAGCATGATTTCTGAGAAATTCAAATGGTGATTTCTACCTCTGAGCTCAAAATGTACGGTAACAACATTAATTTTTGCCATTTCACATGGAAATAACCAAAGAGTACAACCAAACATAATAATCAAAACTTTAGCTTTCCATTTCTTTCCAGAAAACAGCCCAGTAAGCTACGTGGATATATCTGACTTCTGGCTAGCCAAAGAAGAAACATTATCATGAGGCAGAAGTCAAACAAGTACCTACTCTCCATCTTTATGATTTGTTCCTCCAGTACCCTATTCCCAGTACCATAATGTGCTAGTCTAGGTAGACTAGAGAAACAAAATTCATAAACACTCATATTTCATAAGAGTTTTATATAAAGGGTAATTGTACATTAAGCATCCCAACCCAATCCAGTCCAAACCCATAAGCCCACCGACCTTAGCTCTATGTCTGACATTTATCCACAGAGCCCCCTTCAAACTTTCAAAACACATGCAATGACACTGAATGTAGGAGGAAAGCTGTATCTGTGAGCATGTAAGCGTCTCAGCGCTGGCAGGGATCTCCACGCGGCTTCTCTAGCACCCAGGGCTGCATCAAGGTAGGTCCATGTGACTTCTCCTCAGGGATGTCTGACAGGAAGTAAGCCTTGCCAACTGAGACAGGGAACTGGCTAAGGCAGACAACAACTGGTCTGACCATCAAAGAGCAAGAGACCAGATCCGGCGTAGCTTGCCGAGCCATTTAGCTCTCTGCCCTTCAGTTAAGCCCACTTGTGTACATTGGCCAGGTTGGCACAATAAACCTTAACTATTACACCATCTGATCTTGTCAGATAAAAACTGTCCTTAGAACTGCCTTTTCCTCCCTGCCAGGTTTTAAGGTCTACCACTCCCCCGAGCATCCTTCTGACAGCCACCCACCCGGAGCTGCTTTTTATGTCTCTACCTAGATTACCCTTCCCTCATCCCCACATCAGGGATCAAACCAGGGCAGCTCCAAGAAGCCCTCTTTAACACTCCCCCTTCTCCACACCTGCAGGTTAGGCACGCACTCACCCCCTCAGCATACTTTGACTGCATTGTGTAAGTTGTCACAGTGCATTCCCATGACCTATTTCTAGAACAGTCTCTCCAGTCTGCTGAACTCCTGGAGGGCAGAGTTGGTGGCTTACTGGTTCTTGTGCCCTGGTGCTTAGTCTATGATCTGGCACATAGAAGGTGCCCGGCAGCAACTTGTTGGATAAACAAATGGGGAATCTGAGAAATCGTGAGCCAGCCAAATGGATTGTGACCCAAAACAAACAAGCAAGCAAACAAACGTATGGCCATCGAGTCAATGCTGGCCTCATGACAGACCCTCTAGGGCATGGCAGAACCGTCCTTGTGGGTTTTCAAGATGGCAGCTCTTTACAGGAATAGAAAGCCACATCTGTTTCCCGAGGAGGTTTGGGAAAACCAACCTCAAGGTTTGCAGCCCAATGAGTGACCATGACGATACTGAGGATTGTGAAGTAAGGGCAGCTTGCAGTAGCGAGTGAAGACGGACAGGTGGGTTGGGCTCTTGAATACAACCCGAGGAGGTTAGACTTCAATGTAAAGACAAGGATACTTAAAAAAAAAAAAAAGAGTGAAGCCAAACCAACCCAACGTGCCATTGGTGGATTATAACCCATAGCAGCGCTATGGGACAGAGTGGAGCTGCTGCCCAGGCTTCCAGAAGTGATAACTCTCTATCGGAGCAGACACCATCTTCTCTCCAAAAGCAGCGAGTGGTTCCAACTTGTGACCTTGAGGTTAGCCGGCCAAGGTGCCACCAGGGCTCCATAAAGACCATGAGAAGCCCCCAAGTCCGGGGGCAGGTGTGTCTGTTCCAGACTCTGCGGGTGATGTAACTGTATTGGCAAAACTGGAAGAGCCTGGAGTCGGGAAGCTGTTGCAGAGCAGAAGTAGGGTGGGTGGGCATCCAAGTGCCACAATGATGGGAATGACCTCCCTGGCTGGCAAGAGAGAGAGAGTGGAGAAGGCCGAGGAGAACACATAGGAGTCAGGCTCGATGTTGACCACAACAGGGGTTTCCCAGGGCAGAGGAAAAGCAAGGGAGAAAGGTCACGGTAGCCAAAGCAGAGGTTTGTAAGACAGACACCAGATGTGCACAAGGTGGCGTTATATAGGACACCAACCCAAGACTGACCATCTCAGGCCTCACCCCTCCCTGAAATGCGCAGCTGGAGAGCCAGAGGTGAGGGCAGGAAAGACACCAGCCAGCACACGGGGTCCCTTTGGGAGATCACCTGTAGACAGGCACGCCCGTTCCCTGTCCTGCCCCAGCAACCCTTCAGGGTTTCTCTGTTCTTCATTCCTCAGTTCTTTTTTTGGATTAAATCTTTCTAGACATGGGTACCAGTAATATTCCCCTACCAAATATACTTATACACACATACTACTTAATATTCCACCGTTAGATAGTCACGTGTTCAGCTGATAATCATGCTCTTCACGGGAGTGCATCCACTTTCTGGAATAGGCCATTCATAGAAGGCAGAAGTAGAAGGGCAGTTACCCTGGGCTAGAGGGGTGGACGGGGGTATAGAAGGGAAGAGGGAATTTTTGCATAGTGGACTTAGTTTCTCTTTGGCGTGATGAGAATGCTTAGGAAGCAGTTAACAGTGGTGCTTACCCAATCCTGTGGCTGTACCCGCTACCATGAAACTGTATACTTTAGATTGGGAAGTTTAATGTTATGCTTGAGGCAGGCTTCAAAAAATTTGTGGGAAAATCCCATTGTCTTTTGATTCCACATTTTCCCCAACATGTTAAAGTCCCATGACATGTTTTACCCCGCAAAAAACAAACACAACAGCAACAAAACATCAGTTCGAATCCACCAAATGGCTGCCACCAAAAGAGAGGCTATCAGCTCCCATAAAAAGGTAGAGTCTTGGCTGAGCGCCGGTGGTGCAGTGGTTGTGTGCGGGACTGCGGCCCACAGGGTTGACGGTTCAAATCCAGCAGCAGCTCTCCAGGAGCTAGGCTGGGCTTTCTACTCCCACCAAGGCAGTGATGCCACACACACACACACAAAGATAGAGCCTCAGGAACCCACAGGGGCAGTCGGTCGACTCTGTCTCACAGGGTGGATAGGAATCAGGATTCACTCCATGTGGGCCTGGAGTCCTTGTTGCTGCTATTCACTAACACAGAGATGGTTGTGAACCCATCGAGTGCCCACCCCACGCCCCCTGCAGCAAAAAAGACCCTCTCAATGTGTTCCATAAAGGTGACAGCCCCTGGCCCCCAACATCTGACGGAGCAGATGGCGTCCTCCAGAGGCTCCACAGACCCTACCGCAGCAGGCCACCTTGGCTAACGAGGAGCTCAGACGTAAAGCCCTCAGCGAGGCTGCTGCAGGACTAGACTGTTTCTCGTGTCTGCTGGGCTAAGGCTGGCCAGGCAAGAAGAGTTGGAATCGACGGCCTAGCCACCGGGAGGGCACCCCCACCCCAGGGTGCCTGATCTCGTGGTCTCAGAAGCTATTGCAGGCCAGTCCTGAGCGGTGCGTGGAGATCATGGAACTGGAATGACGTCAAGCACTGGAGGACCACACTACCTCCCCCTCATTCAGGGCCAATGTGGGGGCACCAGTGCCTTGCCTTGCGCATGCGGTCAGTGCGGTGGGAGAGCGCATTTGGCGGCCTCTGCGTACTTCCCAGCGCACATGAAAGCCTCCATTTGGAGATTTGGAGTAGGGATTGTGTGACATTACTTGGGCGGGGAGGGGGGGTGGGGGGGCCCCCGCAGACACGAAGGCTGCATAGGACTGTGGGCCGGGAGGGAACTCTGTTCGCCGCACAGCATTGCCTGCCATGTGAGAGAGCAAGGGAGTTCTTCCCCGCAAGAGTCCTAGGTTCTCTCATGGGTGGAAAGGACCCGAAGGAGCACCCAAGTTCCTGAACTCTAGAAATGGCTCTGTCTTGAAAGCAGGCCTCCAGCTTCCAACTCAGATGCTCCACTTTCCCCAGGAAGAGCTACTTAGCATCCTGCTCGGGAAGTCAAAGGGACGACAGAATGGAGGGATGGGAGTGTTGAGGGCTGGTCAACCTTCCAGAAGGCGGAGGGTGCGGTGTTTTAGCCAGGGGGACACAGATGGCCAGAGATGGTCCCTGGGAACCATCTCTACCCCATCCTGCCCCCTCATCCACCCCAGGCTCTGAGGACCCAAGGGCGTCATCAGCTCTGGCTTCTTCTTCTCCAAAATCAAGAAAGAAGTTTGCAATTGGACGCCTGGGGAACTGGACCCTAGCCGTTTTCCAGACTCTCACCTCACCTCCACACCTCTGAGGACCAGGCCTCCCGGGAACAGGACATTTTCAAAGAGCTCAGATTGGAGCTGAGGTGGAAATGGCTGATAATAGCTGGAGCTGCCACTCTCCCAGGTGTTTCCATTTGCATTTTAATGGAGGCGGTTCATGCCTCCAGCTGAAGAGTGACTAATCTGGGCTTTCATTGCTCCTGGAGGTGGGTGGGAGACCCTACGCAGCCCAGAGTCTCTCATTGTCTCCAGAGTCACTCCCCAAGGAAGGCACCCACCTGATCGGCAGCTGCCACTCGGGCCCCTCATGCCCACACTCCATCTCTGCGCCTGCTCTCCATGTGGCTGCTTTTCTGCACTTTCTCCTAATTGCTTTTCTGTCTTTGTTTTGTTGTTGTTTTACGTAAAAACCTAGGAACATCCCTTGTGAGTCATTTTTTTCCCCCAACACAAATGAACTGATGGGCCACCTTAGGCAGAAGCCTGTGCTGGGCACGGTGTGGGGAGCCCAAGAAATAGGGTAACGGTAAGGTTCCTCACCCCCACCCCAGGAGTTAGAAGCCAGAGATTCCCAGAAAGAACTGGAGAGCAGGGCCACATCTGCCCAGGTGTGACGGCAGCTACCGCCCGGACCCTCTTTCTGTGCTAAACAAGAGATGGAGAAATGACTCTACATTGCCAGTGGCTGGCTGGCCAGTCAAGCGCCCACGTGTGTCAGGGTCCGAGGGTGCCCCATCCAGTTTCCACTTGGATTGCCAGGCCTTTCTTCCTCCTAAGATACCTCTGGGTAAACTGGAGCCTCCAAATTTTCCACCAGCAACCAAGCACTTAACCGGTGGGCCACAAGGGTCCCCCCGGCTGTTGTAATTATATAAGCTACTGTCAACGTGAGACTATTAAGAGTGAAGGGGTGGGGTTTAGATTGTCGATCGGGCTTGCCGACCTCCTTTGGAGGCACTAAAGATGTAGATAGCTCTCTGGAGGTGGACACACGCTCACGCTCTGCTTGACTTTTCACGGACAAGGCACATGGAGTTATGCTATAGCTCTGTTCCTGGAGGAGCCACATGGAGACCCAAGCCAGCACAGAGATGCTTCCACTGCCACTGGATCCACAAGACCTCCCACCCACTGGCCTGTGATCTTCCTACATTCGGTGGCATTGCATGAGTCTGGAGAGGAATTTATAGACTGGTATCAGCTATATGGGCTGATATCAGACTTATGAACTTGATCTGGACTGGGCTGGGATATTTTCTCAATATTCAATTGCTCTGGTATCTAAAGCTCTTTCTTCAGCACATATGAGTGTGTCTATGAATTTATTTCTCTAGTCAGCCCAGACTAACACACCTCCTAAAGTCTGCATCCCCACCCCAAAGTCATTGAGTCCTGAACGGTAACCTGTACGGAGCAGGAAGCCTCATCGTTATTTCCAAGGACTAACTCATGGGTTTGAACCACGGATCTCGCAGCGAACAGCTTAATAATAACCCACTAAAGTCATTCAAGAAACCAAACCAAATCACTGCCGTGGGGTCGAGGCCAATTCAAAGCATCCCTGCAGGACAGGGTAAAACTGCCCCTGTGAGTTTCTGAGATTATAACTCTTTCCTTGAGTGGAAAGCCTCCTTGTTCTTCTGAGGAGCTGCCGGTGGTTTCAAACTGACCTTGCCATTAGCAGTCCAGCATGCTAACTGCTATGTCACCAGGGCTGGGAGTGGGTGGGGTGGGGCAGGGAGGACCCCAAATTCATGTATTTTTTTAATAGAGGCCTCTTTTATTAACTCTGAGATGGGACAAAGACCAAAAAAATGGAAGAGTCATCCAGATGAGGGAGACCACCCGCTCAAGGCCTCGAGGGTGTCTGAAAGATTCACAGCCTTCAGGCAGAGTTCCAGATCATGGAAAAGAACGGGAATTCGTCAGAGACTCATGCCCCCGAGAACTCATTCTCATTGAGGTCAGAGCGGCAGAAGCAGGAGAGGGACCACGGTGAGGATAGTGAGTGCACTGTTGCAGACGAGGCCGGTTTATAGGGTTGGTTCTGAGACTCTCTGACCATCTGGGTCTGCGCGTGACTCAGACCCTGGCTACCACAAGGCCCATCGGGGCTATGCCTCCGGATCCCAAGCAAACCCCGGAGGGAAAGACTGCCCCGAAAATTCACTTAAAAACTCACCCTGCCTGAGGGCAAAGCTTTTTACATTGCCAGCTGCGTGCTCAGAAAGAACTCCTCTGAGACGGAATCATTGTGCCGGTCCAAAATGGATTTAAGGCTCCCACAGCCAACCATGGACTGCCGGAAGAGCGCACAAATCTGTCTTGGAGCCAGAATGCTGCTTAGAAGGAGCAAGGGTGGTGAGACTTCATGTCATGCTCTCAGGAGGTAGCAGGGAAAGTTGAGGGGCCTTGCGCCAAAGGGAGACCCTCAAGAAGATTGAGTTGACAGTCGCTGCAACAATGGGCTCGGGCAGAACAACGCCGGCGCCCCCAGGCCTCGGCTGTGTTTCCTCCTGTTGTAGGTAGTAAATTTACCATGAGGGAGAGCAGGCACCACAGCACCTGGCAGACAACTCTGGTAAATCGTAGCCTTCCACAAACCTGCTCCCCGTTTAAAGCCCTCCTACCATGCCCCAAAGAGGCAGCTCTGGAGAGAGAAGATGGTGACCGCCTCGGGCTGGTGGAGGAAGCCTGGGGATGGGAGGTAGAGAGGAAATGGCTGCTCCTGGGGACACAGCTGCTGGTCCGAGCAACGAAGGCTCTGAAATTCATTGAGGGGATCGCAGTGGAGGAGTGGATGAGTTGAAACAAAATGCGCATGAATCATTGAACATAAGATGGCTGCCCTGCTCTGTAAACCTTCACCTAATTCACAATAAAAGTCCCCACCATTCTAAAATTATGGTGATGGTTCAAGAACTCTAAAGACCATTGAGTCCTATACTTTAAGTGGATGAACATCGTGACATGTAATCATATCTCAGTAAAACTGCTAAAAAAAAAAAAAAGGAAAGGCATGGGTTCTCCCCAAATTGATAAATAAGTAAATGTAAAGCAAAATTCAAAATGGACTCTCCTTGACTCAATGATCAGAGCTATTTAATCTTGATGGTGGCACATCACCAGGCCTTTATTCCCCTTAGCTGCAGGGTGGATTTGAACTACAGCCACACGCTTAATCATTCTATATATCTGCCTTCAGGAAAATTCAATCAATATAATTATTATTCAGATTTAAGCACCAACCACAAAAGTTAGTGATGAAGAAACTGAAGAGTTCTACTAAAGGAGTTCAGTCAGAAATTGATCAAACATGAAATCAAAATACATTGATAATTATTAGGCTGAGCCCAGTGGTGTAGTGGATGAGTGCGGGACTGCAGCCCACTGGCGGGTGGTTCAAATCCAGCAGCAGCTCTCCAGGAGCAAGGCTGGGCCTCCCCCTTCCACCAGAAGGCAGTGATGCCCCCAAAAAATACATGGATAATTATTGGAGATTAGAATGCAAAATTTGGAGACAAAGAGGAAGGAACAGTAGCTGGAAAATGTGGACTTACATTTTTTTTAAATTAGGACTGAGCCCCGGTGGCGTAGTGGTTGTGCACGGGACTGCGGCCCACTGGGACGGAGGTTCAATTCCAGCAGTGGGGCTGGGCCTCCTACTCCCACCGCCGGAGAGCAGTGATGCCCCCCCCCCAAAAAAAAATTTTTTTTAATTAAACAATTTTTTAAAAGTTGGAGTTGACATGATAGAATTTTGCAAAACCAATGACTTGTTCATAGCAAATACCTTTTTTGAAACAACACTAACCAGGTAAGTAAACATGTGTACTTCTGTCTAATCTGTGGGAAGATCCAATGGAGAAGCTCAATTTTAGCCTCAAAAATCAGGCTGGAGACAGGAGGTAAGCAGGCCAGGGGCTCACTGTGAAACAAACCACCTATTGCTCATATGTAAGCTCAAATAAAGCTGAAGAAAATGAAAACAAGTTCAGGAGAGTCAAAACACAACCTTGATTCTCTTTCACCTCATTCTCAAGAACAGAGTCAATACATTGAACACCAACGACAGAAGACTTGATGAGCTGCGGGAGGACATCAAGAACATCATTCATGAAAAAAGCAAATGATTATTAAAAAGACAGGAACGAAAAGATCAAAGTGAATGTCAGAAGAGACTCTACAACCTGCTCTTAATCATAGAATAGCTGGAGCACATGGAAGAAATGATGATGTCAAAGAACTGACGAGAAAATTTCAAAGGGCAGCTTAAGAAGACTTTAGGGTTAGGGTTTAAAAAAAAAGAGAAAACAGAACTGAATATTATAATGAAATATCATTTATCAAATAGAATGATAAAATTGAAAGGAAAGAACCAGCTCAGCTCATCTTAAAATGAAAGACACAAGGAAACACTCAAGCCGCTGGCTGCAATATTGAAGTATTCTATGGGCAAAATATTGAAAGATGCAGGAAGCATCGAAAGAAGATGGAAAGACTACACAGTCACTGTACCAAAAAGAACTCGTTGCCCTTCCACCCTTTCAGGAGGTAGCACGTGAGCAAGAATCAGTGGGTGCTGAAGGAAGACGTTCCAGCTGCAGTGAAGATGTTAGTCAGAAACAAGGCTCCAGAAACTGATGGAATACTAATTAAAATGTTTCAGAAAGCTGAACAGCCGTCGGAAGCACTTGCTTGTCTATGTCAGGAAATTTGGAAGACAGCTCCTTAACCAACAAATTGGAAGAGATCCATATTTGTGTCCATCGCAAGGTTACCCAACAGAACGCACACTTTACAGAACAATATCACTGACATGACAGGCCGGTACAATTTTGCTGATGAGCCTCTGGCGGCAGTTGCAGTAGCACATTGACAGGGAGCTGCCAGAGATTGAGGCCGCATTCAGAGGAGGCCATGGAACTGATGTTAGGAAGACTAGGGATGGAGGGGGTTGTCTGTACCAAATGCCCACCCTAAACAAAAATTAGCTGGCCTCGCCACCATAAAGGGGTTGGAAAGGAATCAGGCATACATCAGACACATATGAAGATGATCCCAAGCTGGGCAAGCTCAGACCAAGGTGAGGGCGAACCTGGACACACAGGTAGAGGTCAACATGGATGTGCCCACGAGATGCCAGCAAAATTACGTCACACATGGGTCTGAACTTAACCACTAGGGATGACCAATACCTTCAACCACACCCCCTCAAGTAGGGTAGGAGGGGATAAACAGCAGAGACCCAGGGCACTCTTGCTTCAGTACTTCTTCCACATAGTTTTTCACGCTCCCCTGAAGTAGCTGTCTTCAGTGGAGAACTCTTGTACGGTCCCCCGTGTGGCCATGCATTATCTGAGATCACATACATTATCTGAGACTGTAATAGATGAAACTTCTCTTTTCCTTCTAAAGTTACTTGGATTTTAAACAGTGCTTTTTCCACGTGGATTCTTTCAGCATTGAGAAGCAAGAACCAAGGGAAACCACCCCAGAAACCTAACAGAACAAGGAATATCATTGCTGATGTCAGCTGCAGGATAGCGGAAGGCAGAGGATACCAGAAAGATGTTGACTTGTGTTTCATTGACTATGCGAAGGCGTCTGACTGTGTCGATCATCACAAACTGTGAGTAACTTTGGAGAAGAATGGGAATTTCGGAACACTTCATTGTGTTCCTCTGCAACTTATACATGGATCAAGAGACAGTTGTACAAACAGGAGAAAGGACTTCTGCGTGGTTTAAAATGAGGGAAGGAATGTCAAGAGTTTCCTGGCCTTTGGGCTAAGATCAAGTGTCGGAATGTCTCAGAGTTGTATCCTCTCATCCCACTTACTCAGTCTATTTGCTGCGCAAATCATGAGAGAAACGGGATCCTGTGAAGAAGAATGTGGCCTCCGGATGGGAGGCAGGCTTGTGAACAAGGTGCGAGGTGCAGATGACACAGCCTGGCTGTCTGAGAGTGAGGACTGGAAGTCCTCGCTAACGAAGCTCATGGACTGGAGCTTCAGGATGGATTAGAACTCGGTGTACAGAAGACCCACCCCCTCACTACTGGGCCAATAGGTAGCAACGTGGTAAACGGAGGAAAGGTTGACAGTGTTGAGGATTTCATCTTGCTTGGGTCCACAATTGATGCTCGTGAAAGCAGCAGGTAAGACATCGATGGACAACAGCACAAGCCCTCGAGAGTATTGAAAAGCAAGGGTACTATTCTAAAGACTAAGGTGCACCTTACCCCAGGGAGGGCATTTCCCTTGCCTCATATGCATGTGAAAGTTGCACACTGAATAAAGAAGACAGAAGACGAATGAATGCATTTGAATTGTGGGGCAGGAGAAGACTCTTGAAGAAAGCACCGTGGGCTGTCGCAAGGGCACACCAGTCTGTCCTGAGAGAGCTAAGGCCGGAGTGCTCCTTAGAAACAAGGAGGGTGAGATTTCATCTCACGTTGCTTTGGACATGCTGTCAGGAGAGACTGGTCTCTGGAGAAGGTCCTCGTGCTTGGTAAAGTGGAGGGGCAGCAAAGGAGAAAGCCCCTCACGAAGCTGGATGAACACCATGGCTGCTGCACTGGGATTAAGCACAGGACCAGCACCAAGGATGGTGCCAGACAGGCAGTGTTTTGTTCTGTTGACTCGATGGGGCCTAACAACAACTCCGGCGACTTCTCTTGACAGTGTCTACATGTGTGAGGCAAGTGGCCGGCGTGTGTGGGATGAGCATGCTTATTTTGCATAAGGCAGGGCGGGGTGTATCTATTGGTGACTGTCTTTTAAGATCTCCTTGTTTCTCAAGGGCTCTCACTCCCTGGGTTTGGATTCCGTAGTGTGGCTGAATCTGCTCCATGGGTAGGAGAATACTAATGGATGGGAACCCATTAGCAGAGTCTGGGACACCCTTCCTAGAGCCCCAGGATGTTTCTGCCACTTCAACCACTCCGCCAAAATGGCACCCTTCCTCCTCTGAAACCGAATGGGCTTTGCTGAGATCAGACCCAGCCCAGAGCCAGCCAGAGCCAGGCTAGTTGGCAGACACTCGTCTCTAGCAAATGTAATTAAAGGCAGCAGCAAGTAAGTGCCTATTAATTTTTCATTAGAAAAGTCCAAGGCAACCTTCTTGGAAGACAACCTTCTTGGAAGCTTTAGCTTTCGTTGCGAAAGTCTTCTTTCTCCCCATCTCCACCCGTCTGTCCAGACAAGGAGTCTACCACCTCTTTCTCAGAGGCAGACATCAGCCCCCTATACTCTTCGAAAGTCATTTTGGCCCGTCTCCTGCCTCAAATTACCCCAGAGCCTTTCTTCACATGACCTGGTCCTCACTTCACAACGCACAGGCCCCTGGTGGTGAAGTTAAGCACTGGGCTGCGAGGGTGATGTTTCAAAAAAGATTCAGCAGACTGCTTCCGGAAAGAAGCAGAGTCTTGGAAACTCTATGGGGCAGTTCTGTTGTAACCGAGAGGGTCCCTGTGATTGGAGAGCAAGGGACAGGTGACACAAATGGTTTGAGCTCTGCCATTAACAAAGGCTGGAGAAACCATATTCAAAGCCAAGCTCACGGCTACGGGGTCGGGGCTGACTCACAGTGACAGGGTCAAACTGCCCCCTCTTGAGTTTCCAAGACTGAGACGCCTTACAGGTGTGCCAGGCCTCATCTTTTGCCTGCAGAGTGGCTGATGGATTTGAACTGCTGACCTCATGGTTAGCAGCTTAAGGTGTAACCCGCTCTGCCACCAGGGTTCCACCATGGAGGAAAGGCCTTGCTTCCCTAAGGTCAGCAAATGTCCAGCACCAAGCACACTGCCATCTGTCAGGCTGATTCTGACGTTAGTGACCCTACAGGCCAAGGTGGAACAGCCCTCAGGAGATTCCAAGATTATCCATCTCGGTGGAAGGAGAGAGCCTCGTCTCCCTCTGAGGAGCTGCTGGTGCTTCTGAGCTGCTAAATTGATGACTCCGTGCCCAGCAGGTCACCACTGCGCTCCCCCAATTTCTACCATGACACCAAGGGGCTGTTTCAGCGGCAGCAGCTTGAGCGTTTGTCTGTCTGCCTATTTTTCCGTAAGAAGTCTCCCTGACCTGTGTTTAAATGCCGTTTTTATCATTTGAACTCTATTTTAAATGGCCTTGGGAGATGACGATTCCAAGGCTCTCTTTCGTTTAGCCAGGGGTAATGTTCTGAGGGAAGGAGAGGGTTGCAGGGGTCTGGCCCGGATTACGGTCTGCCCATAGCTTGTTGCTCATGCGAGGCACCAGCGAGTTCACCTGCCTCCTGGGGCTTTCTTGGCGGACTCCTTCACCGCAACCCCTCACGGGGTGTGTTTGAACGGCCAAGCTTGGGGCAGCAGCAGAGCGCTTCTCCGTGGCCCCGCACACACAACCCCTTCTCTCCGTGGTTTCTCAGGGTAACCCAGCTTGTCTGACACCCATGTGGGCGCTTTTCCTCCACCTGTCCATGCCTTTCTAGCCCCTTCGAGTTTTTCATAAAGCACAGTCACGGAGTCAATGCGGGTTTCCTAGAGTATAGCTTCTTCGGGGAGCAGAAAGCCCAGTCTTTCACCAGAGGAGCTGCCGGTGGTTTCGAACCGCCGACCGTGCCCGTCACAACCCAACGCCTAGCTGCAGTCTAGGAAAGCCACAGGGGCAGCTCTGCCAAGTCCTGCGCGCTTTCCCAGCCAGCGACTGACGGGGTGGGAGGAGCTTCTGGAGGAGGAGTGGGAGGAGCTTCTGGAGGAGGAGTGGGAGGAGCTTCTGGAGGAGGAGTGGGAGGAACTTCTGGAGGAGTGGGAGGAGCTTCTGGAGGAGGAGTCGGTGGTGCCCCAGTGCACCTCTCCCCCGTCTGTCGGTGAAATGGGAGGCGCTGATCAGAACAGAGCCTCCACGTCTCCAGCTGTCGTCCCTATTGACAGACCACTGTGATAAATATTTTCATGTCGGTGCTGTCCCGCTCTCCTGGAAGATGCGCTTTCATCACCGCGGTCGTCAAAATGTCCCCCCCGCCCCCCATGCAGATGAAGTGTCTCTACTTGAAGCTGGTCCCTCTCCCCCACGTGTGACTGAGGCTGCACACGCTGGCTGAGTCCCCGCGGGGGTGGGGGAGCTCTCCGCTCAGTGGCCGTGGGGTGGCCCTGCTGGGTCTCCCCGTCACCGACCCTGCGTCTGTCATCCAGGACAGCAAGCCAAGCTGTGCCAGGCGTCGTGCTGGGGTTGGCTGACCTTCCCGAGCCCGGTAATCTCTCCCTGGCAACAGGCTGGGGCGCCGAGGGACAGCGACAGATTGCGCCATCGGGGGTAGCTTTCTAGAAGGACTTCAGGGGAGAAAACCGTCACAACACCTTGCATGTGGACTGCCTGCTTTCAAAAGGGAAAGAAGAGCCGTCCTCTTGAAACGCTGCGGTGTTCCGGGAGGAGGCACGTTGGAGGACCGTGTGAGAAGAGGCAGCAGGGCAGGTGGGTAAGAAGTGTGTTGTTTTAGTCTTCTCATTCTTATTAGGAGAGGGGTTGCTTTGCTTTGTTTTGCTTTAATAGATGGGCGCTCTGAAGAAGGGAGGTGCGGAGGGGCTTGCTTAAAAAAGCCCAGCCGTCTTCCAGGCAGAGTCCGACCTCCCCTTCCTGACCGTGTGATGTCAGCCTAAGGCAGGTAGAGAGCGCGTGGAAGTCCACTTCCCCAACAGTCAGTTCACTTTGTCTCTCCCCCCAGCTCCTGGCACATCACCAGCTCTACACAGTCCCTGGGACTAGCAGGCACGTGTCCCTTCTTCTAGGTCTTGGCAATGGGGGCGAGCAGGGGAGCAGGAGAAAAGGTGGCCTCCCCCTGCAAGGTACTCACTTGAGGGGAGGTCATTAAGGCGGCCAGACTCAACGCGGCGGGTCTGCTTCTGTTACCCCAAAGAGGCTGGGTGGGGATGAGAGTGGGGATTTGAAGTAGGGAGACAGCCCACTCTCTGTGTTTGTGAATCAAGGCCTCTAGGAATCAGTGCACACTCCTTCTTTTCTTACGTGTTCATGCCTGCTTCCAGGGGTGGGCTTGGGCATGGGCAGCGGTGGCTCGGTGGAATTCTCCTTGCCAGGCAGGACACCGTGTTCAATTCCCAGCCAATGCACTTCCTGGACAGCCGCTACCGGTCCATCAGTGGAGCCATAGACTGCAGATCTGCGTGTGACTCAGCCAGTGGCAGACCCACAGATCACATGGTTCTGGGACTGATTGGCAGCAGCAGTTCCGTGGCACAGTAGAGCAGACGACCCAGAGTCCTGATGCCTCACTCATCAAGCCTCAAAGCTTTTCTGTCTGGACCCTTCGGAAAAAGCCTGCCTACACTGCTTCGCCCGTTCACAAAAACCGCTCACCCCTGAGCATGGATGAAAGCCCTCAAACTATAAGGATTCTAGACGGTAGCACAGGGGGAAACTGTCTATGGCCACAATGATGCTGATTCCTCAGCTAGGACACCGACAGCACAACTCCTTCAAAAGCTGGGGCCGAGCCCCGATGGTTGAATGCGGGACTGCGGCCCACTGGCTCGGCGGTTCAAATCCAGCAGCAGCTCTCCAGGAGCAAGGCTGGGCCTCCCACTCAAGAAAACAAAACAAAAAGACAAAATCTGATACATTGGGGTGCATAAAAAAATGTGGAGGAGATGATAAAATCAGAAAACAACTTCATAGCCACCAGTGGGATAGGTGGTTCAAGCCAACAGCATCCATTGGTGTTGAGTGGAGGATTGCTAAGGAACAGTGGTCACATGCTCTCCAAACTTCACCCCACAGATTCAGAGGTATTTACTTTCTGCTCCCGTAAAGACGTACAGTCGTTGAGGCTCTATGTAGGGTCTCTGTGAATCAGAATCCACTCAAGAGCGCCATGAGGGGCCATTTCTACAAAAGAGCCCTGGTGGCGCAGGGGGTTAGGAGTTGGGCTGTTAACTGCAAGGACAGCAGTTCAAACCCACCATCTGCTCTGTCAGAGAGAGACAAGGCCATTGGCTTGGACATCCCAAGAAGCAATTCTTCTCTGGGGCAGCTGTGGGTTGGAGTCACCCTGAGGACAATGGGTTTGGCTTTTTTTTTTTTTTTTTTTTGGTTTTGAAGCACCTTTACCTCGGAGATGGAGCTCTAACAAGCAGGGTCTCTCCTGTCTTATGTGATTCAATGTGGTGTCGGGTGTAAGAACCCAGCTATTAAAAGATATAGCGTCTGGGGTCTTAAAGGCTAATAATAAAAAAGCAGCCATCTAACTGGGAATCAACAAAGTCCACATGAAAGAAGGACACCAGCCTGTGTGATCACGCGGTGTTGATGGAGTCGGGTACCAGGCATCTAAGACCCAGAACAAAATTATATCCAATGTGAATGAGGGGGGACGAGGGGATGCAGAGTGGCGACCCAAAGCCCATCTGTAGACAATTGTATATGTGCTGCCAAAGCAAGCACCATCTGTAGACAATTAGACATCCCCTTACAGAAGGGTCACGAGGACGAGACGAGCCAGCCAGGATGCAGTATAGCACCGTTGAAACATACAACTTTCCTTTAGTTCTTTAATGCTTCCTCCTCCCCACTATCATGATCCCAATTCTACCTTATAAATCTGGCTAGACCAGAGCATGTACACAGGTACAGATAAGAGATGGAAACCCAGGGATTCCAGGACAGCTATACCCCTCAGGACCAATAATGAGAGTGGCAATACCAGGTGGGGAAGGGGAAGGTGGGGAGAGGAAGGGGGAACCAATGACAAGGATCTACATATAACCCCCTCCCTGGAGGACGAGCAACAGAAGGGAGACATTGGTCAGTGTAAGATCTGAAAAACATAATAATTTATAAGTTACCAAGAGCTTGTGAAGGAGGGAGGGTGGGGGAGGGAAGGGAAATAAATGAGGAGCTGATACTCAAGAGCTCAAGTAGAAAGAAAATGTTTTGAAAATGATGACGGTAACAAATGTACAAAAGTGCTTGACACCATGGATGCATATGTGGATTGTGATAAGAGCTGTACGAGCCCCCAGTAAAATGATTTAAGAAAGAGGAAATAGTCGGATGGGTGTAGATTTGGGGACATTTTCCCAAAGTTATTGATATATTATTGTCACAGAAGACTAGAAGAGAAACCAAACATCCTGCCAGCTGAAAGGATACTAGACTCCCTGGATGGCACTAAAGGTTACTAACCTCTCTCAGCGACTACCAGGAAGGCTGGCAGTTCATATCTCCCCAGATGTGCCTCCAGAGAGAGGCCCGGCAACCTACTTCTAGAAGATCGTAGCCCCTTAACAGCCCTCCAGAGCACCCTTCTCCTTGGACGTAAGTGAGTCAACCTGGCAGTGGTTGGTGTGAGGAGCTTTGACAGCTGCATGGAAATTGTGATCCTACAGTGGATCCTGGGTGGTGGGAGGGCAGCTCTCAAGACAGTTTGAGAGCAATTGAATAAATCTGCACTAGGACTGTACATCGGCTAATGTAATCATATTAATACTGAATTTCTTTTAAGTAGTTTCATTGGCATATACTCCACGTGTCGTACGATATAATTTCTCGATCATATTAAGAAGATTTGTGGAATCTTCACCACAATCAATTTCAGAGCATTTTTTTCTTGTACTCCCTGTTGTCAGCTCCCCATATTCCCCTTCCATGCCCCCTCTCATGTTCCGAGGCAATTATCAACCCAGTTACTGTCTCATCTTGGATTTCACACAAGTCATACAAAACACCAGCAGAAAACAAACAAACAAAAACAATAACAATGACCAGATAAAAAGATAGAAAAACCTTAATCAAACAAAAAGCAGAAAATGTTAAAAAAAACTGAAGCAATTTTAAAGTGGGTCAAAAGGGAAATCAAATGATAAGGTATTACATTTTAACCCAACTCCCTAGGCCATAATTGATTTCACAATGTTTTCTGTATGATAATAAGACTATTCCTGCATCCCTCAAGTAGGTCAGAGGGAATTCATTGGACGTTAAGTCTTTGTGGGACCCTGAAAATAGATTTCAGGCTTCCACTGCCATCCATAGCCTTCTTCAAACTAGATGTTTATCATTTAAACTCTGATAACCATTTCCTCCTCTAGATTTGAATTTTGTTCTTTTCAATCCTTGGATCACACAAGTTAGTGAACTTCTTCCACATGGACTTAGATGGCTGTTTGAAGACAAGCCACTTAGATGGCTGTTTGTTTGAAGATAAGCCTTTAAGATAAAGTGACCAGATTTTAACATTGGTAAAGCAGGACCCCATTGACAGGGGGTGGAGGAGAGGGGCTACAGGTTCTGTGTGTGTGTGTGTGTGTGTGTGTGTGTGTGTGTGTGTGTGTGTAGAAAGGGCTACATTCCCTTCCCATTCTCCCACCGTTCCCTAGCTTGTCGTGTATTCTTTCCAAAAATTGGGACTTTTTAAAAATGCCACAGGACGTGGAAAAAATTGCTCAAAAGCGGGACGTCTGGTCACTTTACATTAAGACCCCAGGCACTATTCCTTCTGGTAGCCGGGCACCATCTGCTTTCTTCACCACTCTTTGCAATAGCTCATCTCTTCTGTGATCTCTTCATGGGGGCAAAGAAGATCGCGCTGAATTAGTTGAGGGTAAAGGGTTATCATTCACAACTGAAAGAAGTATAAAGATAATAAGTGTGGCAAAATATGAAACAATAAAGTCTTCGCCTTGAGCGTTTCTCAGAGAGGGCACACCCCCACTCTGGAACAGGACAGTTCCTTGGGGTTGTCTGGGGATGCTTTGGGGGAGCCGACGGGAGCCAGGGTGGTGGGGTGAGCTGCATCCAGAATAGTCCTGTTTTTATCAGGCAATTCCCCTTCTGTCCCTCAGTTTGCAGACTGGGGAGTGGTCATGTGCAGTAACTCTCAGTTTGTAAGGTTCATTTGGCATGTCTGACTCTCTAACCAAAACCCAGGGCAGACAGACTCCTAGCGTCTGTGGGGAGCCTATGTGAAGACCCCACAAACCCTCATCACCCAGGCTTACTGATGCATAAAAGCCTCTCCTGGCTTGACCTGACAGATAACTTCCAAGGTTCCAAGAACTGAATTCCCCACAATTCCAGGGTGTCCTCAGGAGCCAGCTTGTCTCCCTCTTGGGAGATCTTCCAGGAGGTCAGCAGAAAGCATGCATCCTGGTGGACACCAGGAGACCTGAGTTCTAGGTTCTGCTACATGCCTGCCCATGACCAAGTCTTCCCTTCATGTTTTTGCGTCTTGCAGACTGAGTTTCCTGTAACCCTCAACCTCCTTGGGATGCTGTGAGGCTCTGGAATTGGGGAAGCAGGGTGCCAACCAGAACATTCTCACTTTTATCTACTTTATGCTGGACATAGGCTCTCAGTCGTCAAACTGCGCAGTGCAGAAAAACATCCATCCCTCGGTCTTCTGAAGAACGAAGATTAATGTCTGAGTCCCAGAAAGTGGATGAAATGTTCTTCTCCAATGTTCCTGAGGCTCTCCTTCCCTCTGGGCCTGCATGTCCACTGCTGGCTCCATGGCCCCTGCTGCTCTTGTGGAGTTCATGCCACCCCTGGGTCACAGGTGTCACACAAGGTCTCTGCCTTTCCCTCCCTTGCTCCTTCCCCCACATTCCTGTTCGCCCACCTTTAGTTCAACCTGGGAGAAACCCTGTCTAGCCTGACAGAAATGTTCCCTGCATTTATCCAAGACGTGGGGGTGCCTGTTCCCTGTAGGCACATGAACCCCCTTCCCTCCCGCTGCCTTTCCAGACACAAGAGGTCCTCTAAGACCTTGCAGGCTGTCTCCCCATGTCTACCTGAACAGGAGAAAGGTAGGGGGAGGAGGACATAAGGGAACATTTCATCCTCCCCTTCAGCCCCCTGTTGACACGAGTCCATGTGAGCAGAGAATAAAACAGTCTAACCACCGCCGGGCTGATGGGTGGGTGATTGCTGTAACTGCGTGATGAGTCCGTGGGGTCCACGGTCCTATTCTCTCCACATGAGGGTGTGTCTAAAGCGGGGAGCGGAGGGGCGGGGGGAAGAATCACAACATCCCTGAGCTAGACGATGATAGAGGCGACACGTGCCATCTCTAGAGTCCCATTGCTGTCCTTGTCCTTGCCAGCCAGGCAGTCCTCTGTGGACGCCCTCTCTGACAGGCAGCCTCTGGTAGCCAGCCTTCACCCCAGAGAGTTCCTTCCCCTGCTGGCTTTTTCTACTGGAGCCTCTGCAGGCTGGAGGAAGCACAGCCTCCCTCTCCCAGCCCCCTCCTGGCATCCACGCCAGCTTCACAGCCCAGTTCCTGCTTCTGCCCAGACAGATCCTCCGGGACCACAAAATCGGAGCAAACTTCTCTGGAGCTCATTGCCACCTGACGGCCCTTGCTGGGCCCAGCTAGTTGACTCCAGATGCCTCTTTTCTCGTCGGAGTTGTTTCCCCCAAATCTTGTTTCTGTTATGTAAAGTACAATTCCATCTTACTGGAGCATACCTAAAATATGATCCAATGTTCCCCCAAATCCTGTTACTATGATGTAAAGTATGACCCACTGTCACTCATGACCACTCAATCTCTTCCTGACCTGGCCATAGCATCTCTTGCTTTCTCCCC
This sequence comes from Nesogale talazaci, assembly GCA_004026705.1. Lineage (NCBI taxonomy): Eukaryota > Metazoa > Chordata > Mammalia > Afrosoricida > Tenrecidae > Nesogale > Nesogale talazaci. The sequence goes on along the minus strand of PVJH01009787.1, from coordinate 5,598 downwards.
TCCCCCCATGTTCTCCTTGACCTTCCACTCAAGGTCAGGGTGAAAATATGCATAGACATATGGTGACCTGCCATTCAGCCACAGCCACCAAGCAGGGCACTCGCAGACCAGGGACCACTGGAACAGAATGGAGATCCAGAAGCAAACCCACCCACCTCTGGAGAGTTGATCTTCAGCACCAGGACTGGCATCTGTGACATGGGTCAAAGACAGCCTTTTACAACAACGGCACTGGCTAAACAGGGTCTCTATCTGCAGTAGCATGAAATAAGAGTCGCGCCACACACCACACACAAAGCTCACTCAGAGGCCTACCTATAAAACCTAAAGCTATAAAGATAATTAAAAAAAATAGGAGCAAACTTAAGGAGCCCAAATTGGTGGCATCAATTCTCTATTAAGCATAAAAATGCTCGAAAATGAGAAAATAGACTAAATGATTAAAATCTTCTAAAAATGAAAGTCTTATGTGCACCAAAAGATTTCTCTAAAAGAATAGAAGAGAACCCACAGATTGAGGGGGAAATTATTTAGCAATGACGTGCCCAACAAGGGACTAACTGCAAAATTTTGTAGAAAACCTCAACTCACCATCAAAAGTATATGGAATACGGGCTGAGCCATGGTGGCGTAGTGGTTGTGCGCAGGACTGCGGTCCACTGGGATGGAGGTTCAATTTCAGCTCCACAGGAGCAAAGGCTGGGCCTTCTACTCCCACCACCAGAGGGCAATGATGCCAAAAAAAAGTATATGGAGTCCAGTTTAAAATGGATAACAGTGTGGTAGTTACACAATTTCCTGTCAACTTGAGGATATTAAGAGTGAAGAGGTCAGGCCGCACAACCTGATGGTGCCTCCTTGTGGGCATGGCCTACTCATGAAGATTCTGGGAAGTTCCTCTCTTCCTCCTTGGAGGTGGGATGCACTCTCTGTGCTACACGTTCCTGTGGAAAAGCCACCTGGAGTCACGACGACAATGGCAGCCAGAGCCCTGGAGATCCTTCCACCACCAGTGGATCCACAGGACTTTTCACCCACCGGCTTGTGATCTTCCTGCATTCGGCATCACTGCATGTGCTGCCCGAGTCTAAAGAGGAGCTTATGGACTAGTATCAGACACAAGGCTAATATCGGACTTATAGACTTGATCTGGACGAGGTTGGGATGTGTTCTCCACACATCATTGCTCTATTATCTAAAGTTCTCTCTTACTTACATGAGTGTCTCTACAATTGTTTCTGTTGTCAACCCAGGCCAACTCAGACAGCCAACAGACACGCATGGCTATGCTCATGCTTATTTGTCGATTCATCTACTGGCGTTACATGAATGCTGACTCCCAGTGACCTCACGGGATGGAGCAGAAATGCCCCCTAGAGATTCCAGGGCTCTGCCTCTGAACAGGAGCAGACAGCCTCCTCTTTCTCTCGTGGCGCAGCTGGTGAGCTTGCATGATGGACTTGGCACTCAGCAGCCTGCCATGATCCTAGATGTATCTCTGGGGCTCCCTCATAAGCCGTTGAAACAGATGCACGTGAAAGCCATGGTGAGACATCATCTCATGGCAGCAGACGTGGCCAAGCTCAAGAAGATAATAGCAAGTGTTGACGAGGGTATGAGGAGGTAAGGACTCTCGAGCCCTGCGATGGAACTACGAAATGGTGCAATCACTCGGGAAAGCCAGCCTTAAAAACTGCTGGCAGAATATATTGTTTAAGTCCGCACCCCCCGCCTGTGCCTCCCAGGGAAGCAGGACAACTGAAGAGGACTCACTGTTTGTGAATGACCGTATATACTTGGGTATAAGCCGAGGTTTTCAGCACATCTTGAATGCAGCTTTTGTGGGATAATTAGGTGGCTCCGCTGATTTTCGGGGTGGCTTATATGTGAGTATATATGTTAGGATGTTGACGAATATGATTGCAATTACCACGGACTGCCAAACGAATAAACCGATCCGCCTTGGACAAAGTCCAGCCAGAGTGCCTTTTAGAGGCCAGGATGGCGAGGCTTCCTTTCACATGGTTTGGAAATGCTGTTGGGAGTGACCTGTCCCTGGACAAGGCCATCACACCTGGTGAAGTAGAGGGGCAGTGAAGAAAAGGAAGGCCCTAGACACGATGGACTGACCCGGTGGCCGCAGCGATGGGCTCGCCCTTAGGAGCAATGGTGAGGGTGTCCAGGATTGCCCTGCTCCACGCTGCCGTGCCTGGGGCTGGAACCAACTTGATGGACCCCAACATCAACAACACGCCCTTCTCAGCCGTTATGTACAACAGCCAGGAGATGGAAGCAGCCCAGGTTCCCGTCAGAGGATGAAGGGATAGCCAACGACGCTAGTTCGTATGCGGTGTGTTGAACAACATTATAGAAAAACAAAGACTCTGCTCATCATGTAGATGGAGCTAAAGGATGTTGTGGGGGGTGAGATAAGTCAGTCGCAGGAGGCCGGATAATTGGAGGCATCTGCTATTGTAAAAAGTGAAAGAAGAGGCTGAGCCCTGGTAGCGTAGTGGTTGTGTACGGGACTGCGGCCCACAGGGATGGCGGTTCAAATGCAGCAGCATCTCTCCAGGAGCAAGGCTGGATTTCCTATTCCCACCGGGCAGTGATGCCCTTAAAAAAAAAAAAGAAGTGGGGCTGAACCCCCGTGATGTAGTGGTTGTGCACAGGAATGCAGCCCACTGGGTTGGAGGTTCAATTCCATCAGTGGCTCCACAGGAGCAAAGGCTGGGCCTCCTACTCCCACCGTCAGAGGGCAGTGATGCCCAAAAAACAAAAACAAAAATGTGAAAGAAGGAAAAAGGGTTCAGGAGGGAGGGAAGGTGGGGGAGGGGGAAAACGAGCAGATACTCAAGTAGAAAGAAAATGATGATGGGAACATAGGTACAGATGTGCTTGACACGATGGATGGATGGATGGATGGATGGATGGATGGATGGATGGATGGTGAACTATGTGGCAGTCATGTACTTGATGTCAATTTCATGATTGGGATGTAGGGGTGGAGTCTAGCCTGTCAATCTTGAGATAGCCAATGAGACCTCTGTGTGAGCATGGCTTTCTCCTGATAATTCTGGGAAGTCTTACAGTATTTCTCAATTGGAGAAGAGAGATTGGATAGAGCCTCCAAGACAACTAATCATAAGATGATATGACAGCATGCTGATCAATCCTGATTCTTGGAGAATAGAGGGGCTGGAGGAGAAGCCGGAAGGGCTTGCCCTGATGGAACCAGACTTCTGGGGCCGGAGAAACCATGTGGAGATACCTACCAGTGCTGAGATGCTCAAGAGGCCATGAGAAGACCCCTACAAGCACTGAGTTGCTTCTACCACCGGACAGTGTAATTGTCCTGGTGTCATCGTATGTGCTTTGTAAGTTGGAAGGAAACTTTATAGACTGGTATGGGCTAATATCGAACTTATGACTTTGGACTGGACTGGTTGGGATGCTTTCTCAATGCTCCATTCCTCTTGTACATAAACCTTTCCCTTATATCCATATGCATGTCTATGAATTTGTTTCTCTAGTTTACCCGGTCTAGCACAAGCTATAAGAGCCCCCGATAAAATGATTTCATACATTTTTTTTAAAGTGAAGGAAAAGATTGCATGAGAAGAAAATTATTTAAGGGTTACCATAGAGAAGGGAGAGAAGAAGAAAACCAGATGATAACTAGATAATACCAATAATTTGGTAATAGTTACTTCCCACGGGGTGAAAGGCAAGGCAAAGCATCACGGGGGGGGGGGGGGGGGCTGTCCAACACAACAGTAAAGAAAAGGGGGACTCAGAAAGGGAAGTGTCCGTGGGTTACCCATACCACGACATATGCCAATCTGGATGTGGCCCTCTATGGGTTTGGCAGGTGATGTCTCTACAAACATATCTGTATGTGCTGGACCCAGGTGGTGAAGGTGAGCGTCTTGTTATAACCAACCACCTGGAGGAAACCCTTGGGAAGATACTCAAGGGAGACATCAGGATCCAGCGGCAAAGAAGGTCGTTTGCTCTATCTTCTGCTTTTCTGAGTAAGGACCGGGGTCTTCAGAGCTCCTGAGTAGCCCGTGAAGGTGCTGATGTTGGTCTCTCCCTGACCTGAGCACAAAGGGGGCGATTGGGACAATGAAAGCCACATGGGAAAAGGTCTAAAGATCTAGTGGATCACAAGAACCTCAGTGCTCCCGCCCCCAGACCAAAAGAACTAGATGAGACCCTGTTGCCTTAACCAACCCATCTGAAAAGGATCACAACAGAGGGTCCCAGAGAGAATGAGAGAAAAATGTGGACTAAAACTACAAAACCAAAATCTTTTGAAAAGATCAGGCTTCCTGGTCAGATAGAGACCAGTGGGCCCTCCAACTCTTTGGCTCCTCGCCGCCCACGGGTCTGGAGGTGCGCGCACCCCCACAGCTCAATTTTGAACCCAACAGCACAGAGGTCTGTGTGGTTGTCAGGTCTAGGCAGTGCTGACGCAGCGACCCCACGTACACAGAACGCCACGCTTGGTCCTGTGTCATCCTGTCCTCACGTCTGCGCCCACCGAGGCAGCCACTGTGTCACTCCATCTCTCAGAGGCCCCTCCTCCTTCGCCGCCCTCCACTTGACCAAGCCTGGTGTCCTGCTCAGGACTGGTCTCTCCTGACAACCCGTCAAACATTCTGAGAGCATGCAGGCTGTGCTTCTTCCCAGACAGATGTGCTCATACCTGTTGCTGTCCATGGTCCTTTCGGTCTTCTTCCCCAACAACCCTAGGTCCAGAGCGTGGACCATAACCTAGGGAGGTCCAACGTCCTCAGAATAACCAGTCCTGTGAGATCCCAAGGGCAGCACTGGCCCAAGAAGTTTTGAAGGCAAGAAGTGGTAGGAAAGGAGGAAGGAGGGAAACCGAAAACGCAGGGAGGAAGCGGGATACGTGATGACACGTGGTAGGGATTGCAATTAGGCGCCTGAAACAAAATGTGAATTATGTATGGATTATTGAATGGAAAATTAAATTTCTCCATAAACTCTCACTCAATGAAAAAAAAATGTAAAGAAGAAAAAAAGAAGCAATGTTGTTTGTGGCATATTTATTTAAATAAATCACTTTATGGGGGGGCTCTTATAGCTCTTCCAACAATCCATACATCAATCGTATCAAGCACATTGATACATATGTTGCCATCATCATTTCAAAATATTTGTGGCATATTTCAAAGTCCCGGATGCTATTTTTACCCGGGTCGTGTTACTCCTGGTACTGGGGTTAGTCCATCAAGGGCAGCTCAGTGGTTCTCAGCTCCCTGGTGCAAGATCACGGGTACCTCTTTACTTCTTTCCTTTTAATCCTTCCTCCAGAGTGACTGATCCAAACAATGGTATTTACACTGGCCTCGTGTGGATGTGAAAGATAGATAATGAAGACCAAAGAAGAACGGAGCACCTTTAAACTGTGCTGTTGAGGACGATTCCCTACACCATGGAGACAAACAGTCTGTCTTAGAGACAGTAAAGTCAGAATGCTTCTTAGAAGCACAGTTGACAAGTTACCCAGAGGGTCTAGAGAAAGACATCCTGCTGGATGGGTAGACAGAGTGTCGTTGGAAGAGAGTG